>MU223473.1:3252926-3333541 GCA_018584345.1 Thuja plicata
CTTGAAGATGGAGTATGAAGATGAATTGCCCTATTGTTAAAATGTGTATGATATGTAAATTGATATGCAAGATTATGAAAGGAATGTAAACTATGGTAAGTGGAATTATTATCTAACTATATATGATATCAAATCTGATGCATAAAAGGAAATGCAAGATGAAAGGAAGAATAATGAACTCACCTTGATTGTAACATAAGAAATGGTGAACCAAGTCTAAGTGTGTAGAGATGGCTCACCAAATCTTTGGGGATGTTCTATGGAGAAATATTTAGATATCCTATTTTAGGTTAGGAATACCTCCAAAGGCTTCACCCTCAAACCTAAATCAGATTAGAAAAACCCAAATAATTTAGGGATGCTAATGCTAGATCTAGACTTGAAGATGGAGTATGAAGATGAATTGCCCTATAGTTAAAATGTGTATGATATGTAAATTGATATGCAAGATTATGAAAGGAATGTAAACTATGGTAAGTGGAATGATTACCTAACTGTATATGATATCAAATATGATGCATAAAAGGAAATCCAAGATGAAAGGAAGAATAATGAACTCACCTTGAAAGATAAGAGAGAAGGAACAAACTTCAAATCTTGAAATGATTGTCAGAAAACTGTTGGAACCAGAAGTTGTTTAGGATCTAGAACTCTGAGACCTTTGTTTTAAGGTCCAAAGAATAGTGCCGACCTAGTTCAACCTTTTCCAAGAATTTTGGCCTAGTCCCGGAGGTAGAAAAGTGGGTGAAATCTGTAGTAAACCAGTCATAGACCCTGCAAATCTGAAATTCTGGATCTGAAACCTTAAGAACTAGTTCGTACACACAAGAAAAAGGGAAAAGAGGTTTATGTAAAGGGGATTTCCTTGGTCAAGCCCCCATATAGTAATCAACCTTGAAATTAAATAAGGAAATTTCATAAACAAGATAAATGTCAGATTTACCTTGCGTGGAAAACCCTCATGAATGGATGTAGAAATTGGTCAACACCACAAGGATGCTTGGAAGATGTTGTAGAATCAAGGATGTATGCTTGAAATCATGGATGGAGAAGAGGAATGGATCTTCTTGCTTGCTTGAGAATTCCTCCACTACGCCACCATGGGAGAGAAACTTGCATCAAGCAGAGAATATTGCCTTTGAATTAATGGAAAAATGCTTAGAGACTTGGGGATATTCAATGGATGTTTGCCTTCAAATATTGAATCCACCACCTTAATTGTACAATTTTAATGCTATAATTACTTGACCTTGAAAGATATTTTTTCTCTTGAAATTGAATTTCTTGCATAAAGATTGTAGATCCTAATAGTGGATGCCAAAATCAGAGGAGAAGACCCCTTTTATACTCATTTTGGGATTCAAAATTTCCAGGTTGACTGAATTGAGATTGGGGAATAAAATACCCTTGCATTGGGCCTCGAGCCCACTTAAGAACAACCCCCAAGGACAAGGATGACTTGGGTTGGCTAGTATCGAAGGGGTTAAATTATAAGTGATTCTGGGACTCGAGAAGTTTGAAAAGTCTCAAGGAAACAACATGAAAGATGTGGGAAATCAATCATAAAGACCTTCAGATCTAGGGATTACTAAAATGGGGTCTAGTAGGTCCTGAAAGACATCCAATTGATGGGTAATAACTTTTTAGGATGGTGTATTTATCCCCCACTTTAGTAGGAGTATGAGATAAGCTCATGCTCATGGTAAAGTAGATCAAATGCATAAGACAATCTCATTAAGGTTAAGGAGATAAAGAAACATCAATCCCCCAAGTGAATTAAGTCCTCATCAAAACTAAAACCAAAATAAGAGAGGCATCACTTGAGAGAGAGAGAGAGAGAGAGAGAGAGAGAGAGAGTTAAATACTCTAGAAAGTTGTATTATGTTAGTTTAATACATCGATATGGATCACTCCTTAAAGGGAAGTTATTCTAATAACAGATCCAACATGATTAGTCCTAAGAAAAGACATGCTTCCTTAGGGATCAAAGAAGGGTATTCAGTCAAGGACCAAATGTGTACGGTCTGTCTAAGAACCAAGTGTATGCAGTGGGGATCAGTCTAAGGATCCACTGAAAATAATATCTAATATGTGTATGTGTCTACAAAATGTGAAGTAGAGTGATGCCCCCACATTAAAGCTATTGCAAACTCCTTAAAAGGAGAAATGAATTTAACATAGCATACATGCATCTACAAGAAACATTTCCACTGTGAAATTTTCCCAAGAAAGGAAAAATCAAGGGAAATGAGCACATAATAAAATAGAGCACAAAAGGGATTTACCAACTCTGGGGTTAGTAGGTCATATGATAACTCATGTATATCATAATTATATTAAAATGAACTATCATCATCCCCCAAAGGAAGTATAACTACAAGCACAATGGAAGAAAGGCACGTAAGAGTTATGAAGAAGATTCTTTTTGGACCGACATTATAGAGACCAAAAAGAATAGGTAGCTGTCATTTTGCATCATCCCAAGAAAATGACACAAAGGCACATGTAAGTGCAATGGCATAGGTATGACATGACATGTGACAACATATAGAAGAAGAGAGATACAAAGAGAAGAATTTTTATGACATTGTGATTCCTTTATCACCTTGCGCCAATAGAGAAACAACGATTGTTTAAATAAATCTAAACAAAACATGAAACATGCAACACATCACGGGGGAAGCACATCACGACAAATAACAAAAAAAAAAGGAAAGATCCATCGTACAAGAGGAGCTAGTCAAGCATATCACATGCCCCCCATCTTGGTCCATAGTGTTTAGGGAAGGTGGGAAAATTGCAAGAGGAGAAACATCAAGCACAACAGATAGAATAATAGCTAGTTACAATCAAGGACCTTGCTGTGGAGAGAGGTCATTATGTTCGTGACTAGGAGTGATAGATAACTGTTGTGATAACATAGCTAGTAAATCATGATCAATAGTCACATACATGTCATCAAAATCACTAGCATGATTATCATTGTTAGCATCAAGAACATAATCATCAAGAGTATCTTCTTCATCTAGATTAATTGTAATAGAATCCAAGATATGAATAGAATTTTCATGTTTTTTCTTTTTAATTTTGTTTAAATCCACTTCCTGCATGGGCTTAGGCATGGGTGGGCCAAAGGGAAGAAAAATATGAGGAGGTGTATGAGGTGAAGCAATGTTTTGATAAGAACATTGACGGGCTCTAGAAATACTCTTGCAACAACGATCATTAGTGTTACAGTTATATTTGGTCTTCCTAGAAATTTTGGGTGGGATAGGATCAATCAACATCGGGTCATTTTCTTCTTTATGAGGAAGAAGGAACCACACTAGGTTGAGATATAGGTTGATAGTATTTGTATAATCAATACGAAGAGGTGGTGTAGGAAGAAATCCATGTCCAAGAAAAAGAGATAGAACATCCTTGGGTTTTCTAAGTTCACAAATATTTGAGCCTTGTAGGCTTGGTATGATCTAAAGAGATGGTCAGGACAGGTTTGAGTTGGCTAAGGCATAGAAGGCCAAAATAAATCAAGGTCAACTAAGTCTCGAGGCACAAAAGGTTGATAAAGACTATGGTTAACAGTTATGATTTCTCCATTATGAGGAAATTCAATGCATTTATGAATGGGAGAAGCCAAGACATTCATGGATGTAAGCCATGGACGACCAAGTTTGAATTGAAATTGATCATAAGTTGGGATGATAATGAAGGTAACATCTAAAGTTTTACCACCAACTTCAATAGGGAAAATAATGGAACCATTAGAAGGATAAATAAAACCATTGCAAGTTTGAATCTTCAAATCAAATTTATCATAAAATTATTTTTGAAATTGTTTACTAAAAAGATGTTCTTCAGTTATCACATTTACCATGAAAGTGGGACCAACAAGAGTGCCACAGGTAAGAAGGTCATTAATCTTTGTGACATTAAAGAGAGGACCATCAGGTGCTTTAATTGTCTCACTAGGATCAAAGGTAATGCAAGGTTGAGATAAAGTTTTAGGTTTGACTTTATAACTTATTTAACAACATGATTGGATTCATTAACTTTTTCATCATACTCAATGCATCGGGAAGAGGAAGGTTGATCAATAGTATTGGTTGAGTGAAATGGAAAAGGATTTGTGTAAATTTGCAAGTTTTGGTTAGGAGGTGCCACCAAACAATTTCCTTTATCATTGTCACTATCAACAATTATAACCTTAGAATCAATAAGATCTTGGATAACAGTTTTCAAGCGGAAACATTTTTCAGTATCATGCCCAAGCTGACGGTGATATTAGAAAAAAACTTTGGGATCAAAGTATTTGGATTGAGGTTTGGAAGTGTAAATTGGTTTGATAGGAGGAAGTTCTAACACATTAGCATTAATTAACTTCAATATCACATTATGCAAAGATTTAGAAAGAAGAGTATAATTACGAGCAGGTTTAAAAATAGACGACAAAGGAGCCACACCTTTGGATGTTATTGTCACTTGTTCATCAATATTGTTGGATGATTTTTTTTATTTTGATGTAGTTTTATTTATTTTTGAAACTTGTTTAAATTGGATGTGGCATCACTCTTATCAATAGGAACAAGATCCATTGGAGTGGTGCTCTCAAACTAACTCACTTGTAGTTGATATTGATGAAGCACTGCACACAATTGTGAAAATGAAGAGAATTTGGACAACGTATCTTATCTCTAATGCTACTTTTCAAATTAGAAATAAAGATGTGTTGCACATCAATGTCAGGCACATAGTAAGAAATATGAGCATACAAATGCTTAAATCTACCAATGAAATCACTAAATTTTTCTTTAACACTTTGTTTGCAATGCATTAAATCAGTTAGAGAAACTTTATGACAAATGGTGTTTTGAAATTGTTCAATAAAAGTATTAGCAATTTTTTGGAAGGAATCGATTGAATAAGGAGGAAAGGAACAATACCATTTCAAGGTTTTGTCTTGAAAAATTCTAGTGAACAACTTTTCCAAAAACCTATGGTCATGAGAGAAATCACTACACAATGTTTGGAAAGTTTTAACATGAGTCACGAGATCGCCCTTACCATTATAAGTCTTAAGATGAGGAATCTCCATATATTGTGGGATAACAACACAGTTATCCCACAGATTATATGGACATACACAAGGGACTAGCAATGTCACACATAGGAATATTGAACTTGGATTGAGTCATGGAAGCATTTTTTTTGTTGCAAAGAGGCCACAGTTTGAGCCAAGCTATTAAATATGGTAGAATTGGTAGAAATTATGGTAGGAGGAGAAACGTGAGAAATGTTAGGAACATTGTTGGAAATTGAAGGAACGATTGATTATGAAGAAGGGTAAATATGATAGATGGTCATGGATGATGGAAATGAAACACATGGCACACTTGAAGGGATAGAAGGAATAATAGGGCTAAGAAGACTCATATGTATAGGATTAGTAGTTTGAATTGAAGTTGTCATGATAGGTGGAGCATAAGTGGAGACACTAGGAATGGAAGTAGAGATAGGCAAAGAGGTCTCAACACTTGTAGTAGGTGGATTAATTCTTGGGGAAAATCCTTAACAGGTTTCATATTGTTATCAATGAGATGTGAAATTCTACACAAGAGGTCAACACCATGGTAATTGTTATGAATAAGTTTCCTAAAGCCTTCTACAATGATAAGAGACTTAGGATTAGAGTTGTCTTGACTTAACCATTGTTAAAAAAATTCAAAGTCTTTAGAAAGATTTTTGACTTGGGTAGGAGGAACTCTTAAGGCTTCATCTTCATCATGAGAATAATTAGAAGAGTTGTTCTCCATGATAGGATTGATGTCATTAAGATTCAAGTGGGTCTCATCTAGATTCCTAGGAAAGAAGGAGAATTTGGGATCAAAGAAACCCATAAGTATATGGTTTCTTCTAACTGGAATGATATAGGTTGGACTTAAATTGATGAAGCTCATGAACAAGGAAATGAAAGAAAAGAATAATGTAAAGTAATTTAAAGAAATATGCAAAAAGAAACAATCACATTAACTATCAAATTTAAACTAGAGATGAATGCATACAAATTAGATCTAAATGCAATATGATGTGAATGCATACAAATTTTATCTAAATGCAAAGAAGGATAATCTAACACAAAAATCATAATGGAAATGCACTAAGTCAGGTTCATCAAAATGTAACATAAGAAATGGTGAACCAATTCTAAGTGTGTAGAGATGGCTCACCAAATATTTGGGGATGTTCTATGGAGAAATGTTTAGATATCATATGTTACATTAGGATTATATCCAAAGACTTCACCCTCAAACCCAAATCAGATTAGAAAAGCCCAAATAAGATGTAGGGATGTTAATGCTAGATCTAGACTTCAAGATGGAGTATGAAGATGAATTCCCTTATTGTTAAGATGTGTATGATATATAAATTGATATGCAAGATTATGAAAGGGTAAACTATGGTAAGTGAAATGATTACTAACTACATATGATATCAGATATGATGTATAAAAGTAAATTCAATATGAAAGGAACAAGAATGAATTCACCTTGAAAGCTATGAGAGGAGGAACAAACTTTGAATATGGAAATTATTATCGAAAAAATGTTAGAACCGGAAGCTGTTCTAGATCTGGAACTTCGAGACGTGTGTTTTCTGAATGTGAAATTTGCAAATCCAAAGGATAGTTATGACCCAAGTCAGCCTTGTCCAATAAATTCATCTGTGTTCTAGAGGCAGATTGTGGGTGAAATCAGAAGTAAACCAGTCATAGACCCTGCAACTCTAAAATTTTGGATCTGAAACATGAAGAACATGTTCTTGCACATAAGAAAAAAGGGGAAATAGGGTGATGGAAAGGGGTTTTCCTTTTTCAAGACCCCATATAGGAATCAACCTTGAAATAAAATAAGGAAATTGCATAAACAAGATAATTGTCAGATTTACCTTGCATGGAAAACCCTCATGGATGGATTTAGAAATCAATCAACTCCACAAGGATGCTTGTATTCTTGGAAGATGTTGTAGAATCAAGGATGCCTTCACAAATGCAATGGATATACACTTTCCAATCCTAGATCTTCACTGAATGTATGCTTGAAATCATGGATGGAGAAGAGGAATGGATCTTCTTTCTTGCTTGAGAATTCCTCCACTAGGCCATCATGGGAGAGAAACGTGCATCAATGAGAGAAGATTTCCTTTGAATGAATGGAAGAAGACTTAGAGACTTAGAGATCTTCAATGGATGTTTGCCTTCAAATCTTGAATCCACCACCTTAATTGCACAATTTGAATGATGGAATTATTTGATCTTGAAAGACATTTTTGCTCTTGAAATTTAGTTGCTTGCATAAAGATTTTAGATCATAATAGTGAATGCCAAAATGAGAGGAGAAAACCCCTTATATACTCATTTTGGGATTCAATATTGTCAGGCCAACCAAACTTAAATCGGCGAATAAAACACCCCCACATTGGGCCTAAAGCCCACTTAAGAATAACCCCCAAGGACAAGGCCAACTTGGGTCACCCTTGTCCAAGAAAATACCAACTTAGGTCGGCCTAGTCCCGGAGGGGTTAAATTCAAAGTGATTCTAGGACTCAGTCAGTGTGAAAAGTCTCGAGAAAAGAACATAAAAGATCCAGGAAATCAAGCATAAAGACCTTTGGTTCTAGGAAGTAATAAAATGGGGTCTAGTAGATCCTAAAAGACATCTAATTTATGGATGCCAACACACACACACACACACACACACACACACACACACACATATATAAAGGCACATTTCTTATTGTTTAAGGTTTGGTTTATTGGTTGCATGGTATTTTGGTATAAGCTTCTCATACTTCTAGAATTTTGGCTCAATAGTTAACAGTATTGTTGTGGCTTGGTCATTCCTGCCATGTCCTTGTTGATTTCCATTTTCCCACCTGTTTAGTGTTATGATTATCTTATGCTTAGATCTTTAGGTTGTAATGCTTATAATTGAATCTTTGGTATCCTAGCTTTTTCTTTATCAAGTAATGCCTTTCTCATGTTTTAGTGGAGGGTCTATTTTATTGATAATCAATGGTGTTTATCAATCTAGACCTATGTTCGTGCAATAGATTTTGTTTATCCTCACACATTTTTCTTAAATGTTGATACAACTTATATTCTGTTGCACTTTTATTCCTACTTGGATGGATAATGGTATGATCTCCCCGCTGTATTACTCTATTTCTTTCCGTGTGAATTGCACCATTATTCTAGTGTCTTGCCTATGTGGTTATTGTTGGTGGCCACACTGGATGTGTTTTTTTCTTGCTCCATGTATTCGATCATACTTTGATCTATTCATTATTCCATTATTACTTGATTTGATGGCTTATTCCATTCTCTTGTGTGGAGTTCATCACCATGTGATGTAAGGTGACACTATTGATTTGATAATAATTATCTTCTTCTTGATTTGTTCCCCATTCAGAATGTATTCATGTACTATCTTTGTTGGTGTGGTTGTGATTTGAGTATCTTTTCAAGGATTTTCATCTCTATAGAGTATTTTGATTCGACCCTTATCCTATCTTCACTTGTGTGTTATACCTTTGATTCCAATTTTCTGTGTATGTTTTGGATTGACTCTGCAATTTTCCTCATGTGAACATCTATTCCTTGGTCTTGGCCTTTATTCTTAATATTTAATATATCTTGGCGGTGTTATTTTTGGGCTGGTCTTACTATTGCACAACCAACATGGCTTTTTAGAACACTCTTACTTTATGGTATATATTGGTTGATTGCCATTTAGGCTATGTGTTTCTCCCAAGTGCTCTCATTTCTTAGTGTCTTTTGTGTTATTTATACCATGGAGTATCATGTTACTTTTCCTCAACAACCTTGGGAGATTCAGGGGGAGGTTGATTTTAATTATGAATGATTGACTTTGGTTTTTAATCTGTCTTGTGCTAATATTGATGTGGTTGTCCAAAATTTTGTGGGTGGGGTTTGGCTCTCCAATCATCCCTCTTCTCTCTTTACTGATATAGCTTCTTGTTTCCTTACTATTCTTATGGATCTCAATCTAGATGTGCACCTCGTTCATACCATGGTAAAAATTTGTCAAATTCTAATTTCTATGATGATGATTTGTTACTTCATTTGTTGCAATCTCACATATTAGAGGAAGGTTTTTTTATCTATTGGTGGTTTCACATTTTTTTATAGTTTTATGGCTAATAATTGTCTTTGAGATCTTCTTTCTACTGTGATGTTTGGTGTGCAGGATGGAAATTTGAAAGATTCAGTTATGGAATTTAGGAGATTACTGAACGTCCTTGAACCTAGCTTTACTTTCTCTCCACTTGATCGTTTCTTAGCAATTCGTACTATTTTGATCCACAAAAAAGAAATGTGTTGGAGATGATATTTCACATGTTCCTCCTTTGTGTTTGTTCCTTCACATAAGGATGGTTTATCTTCCTCTCTAAATAATGTTGAGGATCTCTCTTCTTCATTGGGTGACACTATTAGCCTTGTCTCATTGGATGATCCTAGGAATGCCTTACATGGCTCATCAGCTTCTCATGCTACTACGGATACCGCCTCTTCCTCTTTGAGGCATTAGGATCATCTTATATCTTTAGGATGTTCATCTATATTTTTTTCATTTCATTTGTGCTTTGGGTGCACATTTTATATTCTCTATCATGCTTTTCATTGTTTTCTATGTCCAACAATGGGGTTAATGGGTGATTTTTTAGTCATTAAATATTTGGGGTCTTCGTTATTTTGGTTGGGATTTATTATATTATGCATCCTTTTGTTCATTAGGATGCTAAACATTATCTATACCTTTTATTCATTTTAATAAAAAAATCAGTGTCTTAGGCCATTTTTATCCCAAAAAATATATATATATTTTAAATAACTAGCTAATAAAAATGAAAATCAATTCAAATAGCAACTAATCAATGACATATCTACTCAACAAAACAATGACATGTTGACTGAACAAGGACTTAAATAGACTTAAAAGAAAGAAAACCCTAATAATAAATTAATATTTTTTACTTTCATTATAATGAACTCTAATTTACATTTCATTGGTCTAACCTTCTCGTTCTAATAAATCAATGTTGCCTCTTCAGGTCATATTAATATTTTATTTGCAATGAAATTAGTTTTTTCTTTTGCTTCCTCAACATAATTTCAACCATTATTCCATACAAAAATATTAAGTATTATTGATAATATATACTTGAACATTGTGTAATTTTGTTGTAGCTAAGAATGGAAAGAAATAAAAGAATAGAAATACAAGCACAAGTTAGACCCAAAAATAAACATGCAAAAGGTAATTAATATTTTCCATTTTCATATAAATTATATTAATTCAATTCTCTAGTATTCAAGTGATTTTATTATGTCCCTGTTAAATCATGCATTAAAAATATAAAATCAATTCAATTGAAAGTTTAGATGCTTCTAAAGTTGCAAACATTTTTTAAGAGATCATCGTATTGTATAATATCAAACTAGATAAAACCAATATAACATGCAAAGTGGTTTGTGTTGATTTTAAAAATATAAAATTAAATGACAATCACTCTAAACGTGACAAGTGAGCTTATGAAAAATATGAAGATAAAATAAATGTAGAATCAACAACTTGCTTATCATGTTTTCAAATTTATTTCAAACCTAACTATGATTGTGGAGACAATGATTATACCCTTATTTTGAGAGAATAAATTATTATTGAAATCATACTCAAGTCCTTTCTCAAGAGTATACATGTAAGGAAATTTGCAATCATAGAATGACAATTTTCACGTAACCCATTTAAGATTTCAAACAAATAAACACTTTGAATCAACATGCAAGAGAATAGACAACATACTTTCAAAAATGTGACAGAAGATATGTTGAATAGGCAAAATAACTGAGGAGGGGGGGGTGAATAAGTTATTCATAATTATTTTCTTACAACTTTTACTGAACCAGTAAGCACTTAAGCCATTCAAAAACTTATAATAGATATAAAAATGAAATCACAAAAACCACCAACACAATGAACACCATAATTTACGTGGAAACCCAAACTGGATACCGGTTAAGGTAATTTTTACAAGGGCTCACTTCCAGTTTTCTCACTGTTGTTTGGCTCGCTATCGGTCAAGATAACTACTCCTATACAAAATATGTATTACAAAAATTTTTTACTAAAAAAATGTGAACTGATAGAATTGCATCTGCCTATGCATGAAAAAGTTCCAGTTGTAAGCATGGTAATTACCAATAGTATAGATTTGATACAAATCCTCTTCCAGTATCTACCACAACAATTCCTTACTTAACTTTCTTCTTCTTATACACCACTGCTAGATATACATCAAAATAGACTCATACTATATAGCCTTCATATCTCTATTTTGCATACCATTCACTTATGTATTCATCCACCCATCATCATACCTTTGATACAAAAAGATGTCTCTACTTATATACATCCAATAGGGTAATTACATATATCGGCCAAGCCACAAAACATGTCAACCATAATACAAAAGATATTATAATTATATTTAACACGCTACCACTAAACCTAGATATAGGTCATACATAAGAAATATTCATACCACATTACCAAAATACCTAAAGATAGGTCACCCTTAAGATACATACGTGCTTCATATCACAATTACTGAAAGATAAGAAATTTTGGAACCATCAGAGCACCACAACTAGGACCATGTCTAGGAAAAAAAAAACTTATGAACCAACCAATAGATGAAACTTGTCCAAAACAAGATATGACCCCTATACCAAAACTTTTGATTAACTACAAGAATGTCCAGGTAGTAGGAACACCTGGAAGAACTCTATAAACATAGCAGTCAATAACTACCAATAAAAAATGCACCCATCAAAACATGTTGATGTACTAGAAATATGTAATTCATTAGTAGAACCAAGAACACCTGACATCATACATAACAACTATATGTACAAAATTTGTGTCCTGTGAAATGTTGATGTCTAACCGACAACCATAGACATCTAATTAATACAATCAACGACCAATTGATACTGCCAAGTAACTGATATGGAGGTTTTGACATCAATGAAAGTAATGTCTACAACATCTCAATATGTCTAACAATCTCCCCCTTTGGCATTGATGGAAAACCAACAAAAACTTCAAAAACATAGAAATCCAAAAATAAAAAATCCCCCTGAGTAGATACTTCATTAATGTTTTTATTTTTCCTCTTTCTCTCCCCCTTTTTGCCAAATGGAAAAGGGACAACAACTAGAACTATAGAAAATTCAAAAAAATATAACAGTCTGCACAGTAAAAATATTATTGTACCCTTATTTAATAAATAGATGCTTCTTCTTCCACTCAGCAATACCAGCACCCATCTGGACACACAAGCTATCATGCTCCACTAGCATATCAAAATATGAAATCCACTCTAGGGACTAAAACTACCATTCATAACTCTTAGCATCAACAACGATACCAGATACATGCTCCAAATAAACCTCAACCAAATCCTTCACCAACCAAAAGGTCTTCACTAGGTCTTCTCTTCACCTCTGTAAATGCAACAACTTAGCCTGAAGTTGATCAATGTTTATTCTCTATTTTCCTCCTTCATCCTTTAAGTAATCATATGTCTTTCCTAATTCATTCAATTATGTTTCAATAGTTTCAATTATGCCTCTGAAATTATCAACAACAACAGACCACTAAAGACAATACCTATGTACATATCCTAAATTTCCTTTAAGAAATCTTTTGTCTCATTGATTAGTCTGGATAACTTCTATTTAGCATTGGTACACTTCTTCTTAATAGACTCTCTAAAATTTTTTCAATCAAATCCATTCAGCAATAATCTATCCTTAATATTTCTAACCAACTCAACTAGTAGCACACCAGGCACACTAGAAATAACAATCTTCGTACTGATCAAGTGACCAGTCAACACTTCCTCAATCTCTGTCATGTTCACTAGAGAGCAACCTGACCATAATTCACCAACTCTCCCAAAATCACTATCTTGTAGCCAAGACTGAACCACATTAGAATCCAAAGAATTTGATTTTGACAGAGAATTTTTGTCCTTTTCTACCTCTTCTTCTTTCTTTTCCTCTGATTCCTTCTTATCCTCATCCTTTGCTTCATCACTCTTAGAATTGGTAAAAATATTTTTTTTCTTACTTATTTTTCTCTACTTAGGTTCTTGAAGGGAACCACCAACAACAACATCCAAATCCTTCTGACCGGAGGAGGAACCCTCCTCAACATGACTCAAAGGCATAGCACCATAAACAATCAAACCAAAACCAATATTCATCTATAATGATGAAAAATATGTCTTACAAGCATCATCTCTATTTTCTAGAAACCCTAGATCTACAAATTTGTTTACCAACAGATATGTTGGTCCTCCATACTATGTTTTCTCTACCAGGTAGAGACCTCAAAAGATAAAATATCACACACACAACCATAGATCCAAACCAAAATCCATAACCCTATTCTACTAACATCTTGAAATTCTTAAGTAAATTATCCAATAAAATCTTGCACAAATTAAACTGAACATTCTCCCTAACCATTTTATGAGCAACATGAACTATCACATCTGAAGTGACACCATCACAATTTTGAAACTAAATTTTATAGGAAATGCCATAGGAAAAATACCTCACCACTAGATCTTCAAGGTTATCAAAAGTGTGTATTGATCAAAACAAATACCAGTTAACCCCCTTTACTTTCCTATAACTAATTGACTTCTTCCTTGGTAGGTCACCAATAATGCACAATCCCATGATGTCTTCAATTACCTCTTTCAACACATCATATGGGTTATCCAAGACTAGGTTTCCATCCTAAAACCAACCTACCAAAAACATAATTAATTCCTTATCGTCAAACTAGGGGAATTCTCCCCATATATCCAAACCAAGACTTTGTATTCTTTGCATCCCATCCACTGACAAACCAACCTCCAATTGTCTAATCCTTTCATGATTGAATTCTTCTATCTCATCCTTCTTCAACTTCCTTGTTACAATTGCACTAGTACCATAAACAACCAATTGAGACTCCATCTTTGCAACAAAACAATTTTCTTCAACCTTTCTCAAGCTTAGCTCAAAACACTGAAAAAAAATTCTTGCAATAGTGCCAAATGAATTCAAATAGTCACCTATATAACCATGACCCATCATAATTCCAATTCCCACCAAAAAATAATTATTGTTGACACAACCCATTTGTACACATCACATCAATCATTCAAAAATAACTGCAATCATTAATTTATCATCCAACATACTAGATACAAGCTAGTTGCAATCGGTGTCACCTCAGAACAGGTGAAGTTACTAATATAGAAACTTAATAGTCCCCCTAAGCTGAATTATTTGACTCAGTTGTTGGAAGATCTAGTACCAGGATTTGGTACCATGTGACTCTCTTCACCAATAACTTGTTTCTTCTTCCATGTCATGTTATTCTTTTGTGGTCCACTTAAAATGGTAACATTATTTACCGAAGCACCACTAGATTTGCATGTGTAAGCATAATGACCAATCTGACCACATTTGAAATATTTAACATTTATCTGACCTAATCTCATTTTTTGAATTCTAATATGCATTGATTATCCTTGTGACCATAATTGTGACAAACATTAAAATTCCCATTAAAGATATTGTTCATTCCACTTTTCTTTACCGGATTAGAAATATGTCCTTTGTAATTATTCACTTTATGACCAACCTTATGACAATTAAATCATTGAATCTTCTGATCTTTCCTCATCTTACATTCAACAACCTTATGTCCAAAATTATTACATATGTAACAATAACTGTTAAAAGATAAGTACCTTTGGGTATTTGGTTTCCTTATTGGAGACCTTCTTGTAGATGTATTAAGAACATGGAATTTTCTTGCTACCACAAAATTTGCTTCAACTTAAACTTTATTTCCCTTGCCTTTGTCCTTTCGATCTAAACATTCACTGGTAAAATCCAATCCTTCCTTATCCTTGTGAATCTTCTATAGGTCTAATAAATGATCCAAAATAATACTGCTCTCACAAAATTTAGCTTTAGATCTCAACTTCATTAATTATTGATCCAACCTTTCATTTTCCAAAATCATCCATTATCCATATATTATTCAACAATTCTTAACATTACAATTATCCATGAAAGCCTTCAAGTTCCAGCCATAAACAAGCACTCCATGTGAACAAGAAAGAAACCACGCATCCCATGCCATGCGTCCAACATCCACAAATGCTAAACATGGCTAACCTCAACAACTACCCTTGTGGATTCTTTTATAGAAACAAGTTCGCACAAAACCACCAAGTGGTATTACATAAACCATATGCTATCTAACCCCTTGACCTAACACAAGGAGGGTCAATAACTAGGGCCAAGGGCACTCCCAGATACCAAACCAGCTTGTAGAATACAGCACCAAAGACTTAAAACACAGAGAATGAGAGAAGGAATACAGTCTTTTATATTACTTCATCAAACTTCATACATGTCAGGCTGTCAGGCCTTCCCAATTACGGCCAAATACATTCAAGTCTTTACAAAACAATTCTCATACATGAAAGGTCACAAACCCTCAATCCAAATCTTCTTACTACTTAATTCTACTTCATTTCTATCTAATCTAAGAACATAACACTACTTTTATACAAAAGGCTACCGAAAAGGTCGGCCCCAAAAGATCCTAAAGATCCAACATAGGAAACAACAACGACCCAGATTTAGGTCCACATGAATCCCAATGAGAGACCCCAACATTAATTATGCTACAAAAATTAAATGCACATGTCAGCCACAAGATCTAACATCCAAAAACCAACTCAGTGAGAAAGACTATCGAGAAATAGAGACCAATCGGTGAAACCACCAAGCAATCAAGAACAACCACCGAGACCCGTCGGCGAAGCTAGCCAAAACAAGTAATTGTGATTGATTAGTGGAAAGAACCAACAATCCTTCAACTAATAAAACAAGAGTAGTTACCAATCACTTGAGCAGTCTGCAACAAGCTACCGAACTCCAACCAACATATTTTTGGTTGATACAGGATTTCCAAGAGCCCAAGATGTTCCTACATTAGACACCTAGGGTTAAAAGAAATGATTCTCTAAATCATGAGTGTGGTACAACCTAAGCTAAATCCAACTTAGATTGAGAAATCCACATAGAGTCTTCAATAGGTCTATTCTTCCACTTTACCAAGCATTTCATGTAATTTGTTCCTCTGGTACTTCTATCAATTCTCTCTTCCAAAATCTATTCAACTTCTTCTATTTGTTCTTAGGATAATCACTGGGCACTATCACTTCCTCATCAGGTTCATGATACTCATAGAATATGAAATGTTGAATATATGTGATATATCCATGTCATCAATTAATTCTATTTCATAATCATTTCCACTGTCAAACTTCCTCAATATCTTGCAAGGACCGAATTTATCCATCTTCAATTTACCATATTTTCCAACATGAAATTTGCCTTTCTTCAAATGAACCATTACTTCATCATCAATCTCAAAAGTCTTATGTCTTCTTGATCTATCTACATTATCCTTGTATTTTTTATTACTTTTCTCCAACTTATGTTTCACTTCCTCATGCAATGTTTTCATAAACTCGGCAAATTATTCTCCTTCACCACTTCTCTTCTCTTTACCAGAAATATATCTCAAATCTAATATACCTCTCAATTGCATGCCAGTAACAATCTGAAAAGGTGTCTTTCCAGTACTCCTATTCATTGAATAATTATATGCAAACTCTTCTTGTGCTAACATCAAATCCCAATTACTCAACTTATCTCGAGCTAAACATCTCAACAAGCTACCCAAACTTATGTTTACAAACTATGTTTGTCCATCAGTCTATGAATGAAATGTAGAACTATACTTGAACTCGGTTTCCATCTTCTTCCAAAGCATTTTACAAAAATATCCAACAAACTTGCTGTCTTGGTCAGAGATGATACTCTTCGGTAATCCATGCAATCTAACAATCTCCTTGAAGAAAAGATCTTCTATATGTACTGCAGCTGATGTTTTTCTACATGGTATGAAATGTGTCATCTTAGAAAATCTATCCACAAAAAAAAAAATGGAATCATTACCACTTTTTGTCCTCGGTAAGCCAAGAACAAAATCCATGATGATATCACTCTAAGGTTTCTCAGCAATATAAATCAGTGTATACAAACCAGTATTCTAACTCACTCCTTTTGCAACTTGAAAAACTCCACAACTCTTTACAAATTTCTAAACTTCCTTATACAACTGAGGCCAAAATACCTTTCCTTAAGCAAACTCAATGTCTTATCAATACCAAAATGTCCAACCAAACCACTACGATGTTTTTCCTTTATCAAATTGGTTCTCATTGATCCTCTTGGTATGCATACCTGAATACCTTTGAGCAACATATCCTCTTGAATGAAATAGTCATCATACTTACTCGGTTGATCTAGAATAGGTTCTTTGCACATTCTCCATGGCTCAAAAAAATCAAGGTCATTTTCATACAAATGCTTCATATGATCAAAACCAAGAACCTCAATTCTCATTTCAGGAAACAAAGATCTTCTCCTACTCAATGCATCAGCAACTCGATTAGAAATTCCACTCTTATGCTTTATCACAAATGTGAAACTTTGCAAATACTCTACCCATTTCATATATCTCTAATTCAACTTATTCTGACTACCCAAATATTGCAAATCCATATGATCAGTATACAAAAAAAATTCACTCGGTATCAAATAATGTCTCCATTTATTTAGTTCTTGAACAATAGCATAGAATTCTTAATCATACACAAAATATTTCCTCTTAGCATCATTCAACTTCTCACTGAAGAAAGCAACATGTTTACCTTCTTGAGTCAACACAACTCCTATTGCACTACAACTTGCATCACACTCAACTTGGAGTACCTTATTGAAATCAGGTAAGGCTAACACGGGCAATTCAGCAACCTTCTACTTCAAAGTCTCAAAACTCTTATCAGCTCCATGTATCCACTTGAATTCTCTCTTGTCTCCTCTCATTGTCTCAGTCATAGCATTACAAATTGAACTAAAATTTCTGATAAACTTTTGGTAAAAACTTGCTAGTCCATGAAATGATCTTACCTCGCTAACATTCTCAGGTGTAGGCCAGTCAAGTATAGCTTCAACCTTCTCAGGATCCATCTTCAACCCATCAACTGAAATCACAAAGCCTAAATACACAAATTATTCTTTCATGAAGGAATACTTTTTCAAATTAATCAACAACTTTTCCTCTTTCAATCTCTGTAATACTTGTCTTATATGCATCAAATGGTCTTATGTGGTCTTAGTGAATATTGGAATGTCATCCAAGTACACAATCACAAATTCACCCAAGAAATTCTTCAAAACCTCATGCATTAACCTCATAAAGGTACTCGGTGCATTAGTTAAACCAAAAGGCATAACCAACCACTCATACAAACCATCTTTTTTCTTGAAAGTAGTCTTCCATTCATCACCTTCTCTAATTATGATCTGATGATATCCACTCTTCAAATCAATCTTAGTAAAATACTTTGCTCCACTCAAACAATCCATAATATTATCCATCCTTGGTATAGGAAGTCGATACTTAACTGTGATCTTGTTAATAGCTCTTGAATTAGTACACACTCACCATTCTCCATTATTCTAGGTGCTAACATAGTTGGTACTACACATTGACTCAAACTTTCTTTGATCAAACCTTTCTACAACAACTCATTAACTTGTCAATTGAGTTCTTCATTCTCAGTTAGTGTCAATTGATGTGGTACCTTGTTTGGAAAACTTTCTCTAGGAATCAGATCCATACAATGACTAATATCTCTCATCGGTGGAAAACCATCAAGAACATTATTTGAAATGATCTCCTTGTACTTGGTAATCAACTTTTCAACTTCCTTAGGAGTTTTATCTTTTGTTTTCTCACTCAGTTTGTTAGGAATCAAAGCATAACATACATCATTTCTCTTCAGATCCTTAAAAAATTGCCTACCTTCCATCAAAAAAACATTCACAGACATGCATATCCCACCAACAGATTCTTCAACTAAAGGTAACAAAATTTCCTTCTTATCATCAACCCAAATAGTATACTTATTCAATATTCCATCATGTATAGCATGCATATCATATTGCCAAGGTCTATCCAACAAAATATGACAACAATCCATAGACATAATATCACATAACACCTGATCATAATAATTTTCAATTTTTAGATTCAAAAAATAGTGTTCACTCACCATGAGTGTATGCTCATCCTTGATCCATGAAATCTCATAATTTTTTGGGTGCTTCATTCTTTCATGACCATTTCCTCAGATGCCAGGTTCTTCAAGCTTCCACTATCAATAATTACTTTCCAAACCTTATCTGCAACTCTACATCTGGTCTTGAACAAACTCTTCCTTGTTGGATCTTTCTTATTGTTCTCACTCCATAATATCCTTCTCACCATTAGGTTTCATTCCTTCTCAGGTTCATTCAATTTCTCCTCTTGCACCAACGAATTTTTTCTAGTACCAACTTTCTTTCTTGCATGTGTACACTCAAATGATCTATGTCCCTCTTCTCCGCAATTGTAACAAGTTCCTTAAAACCCTCTTCTCCTATATCCATCTAGGGAGTAGTTTCCACTTCCTCAAAATGAACTTCCACCTTTCCACTCGGTCTTTCCTTTGTCTTGATATGTGTCTTGATTTGTCTTATCCTGATCAAATCTATTGTTTTCACCATAAGATCTACCTCTTCCTCTAGGGAATCTACCACCTCTTCCTCTTTGTCTTTGTTCATGTCTTTTGTTCAATTTATCCTCAGCGTTTAGGGAAAACTGCTAAGCCTCCTCAATACTCTCCATATTTACCAAGATGATCTCATCTTGTATAGAAGTTATTAATCCATTCAGATATATTTCTATTCTTTCCACCTCATCCTCACCATGTCCTGATCTGATATCTAATCTGTAAAATTCCTTAGTGTCAAATTTGACAGAGCTATCTTTTTACTTCAAACTTTTCAATCTCCTAACTAGGTTGATATGGTATTCACAAGGTAGAAACTTTCCTTTTAACTTGTTTATCATCTTAACCCATACCTTGATGTTGTTTTTACCCTTCTTCTTTTGATCCAATTGTAGATTCTCCCACCACAAGGATGCATGACCTTTCATCTTTGTACTTACAATCTTCACCTTTTTCTCCTCTGTTACATTCTCATACTCAAAGTATTTCTCCATTTCAATTATCTAGTTTATCAATTCATCCAAATCCAGCTTTCCACTATACTTAGGGGGATTAAACTAAGGTGTGGACTTTAGACTTGTCAAAGCTCGCAGGAATATTTCTTCTTCCTGATCCATCACAGGTGTAGGTGCAGCTTCTCCCTGTACTTCCTCAAATTCATCATCACTAACATCCTCAATATGTCTTTCTCGACATTGGGTTGTCTCAATAGCTTCTAATCTCATAGCAATCTGTCTTAGAATATAAGCTAAGCCTGAATCTGTGATTCCTCTCCCATGAACCATCTTGAAACCCTCTATAATTATAGTTAAAATCACAATTTTCCACTCCAAAAGAAATCAACCAACTAGGATCTACAAGAAGGAACCTCAGATTTAACCTTCACTCTGATACCACTTGACACAAGGAGGGTTAGTAACTAGGGCCAAGGGAAAGTTCCCAGCTACCAAACCAGATTGCAGAATACAACATAGAGAAGGAGAGAAAGAATACATTCTTGTATATTATTTTATCAAACTTCATACATGTCAGGTTGTCAGACCTTCCCAGTTATGGCCAAATACATTCAAGTATTTACAAAACAGTTCTCATACATGCAAGGTCACAAACCCTCAATCCAAATCTACTTAATATCTACTATTGTTTCACTGCTATCTAATCTAAGAACAGAACACTACTTTTATACAAAAGGATACCACAAAGGTTGGCCCCAAAAGATCCTAAAGATCCAACATAGGAAATAGAAATGACCCAGATTTAGGTCAACACAAATCCCAATGAGAGACCCTAACATTAATTAAACTACACAAATTAAATACACATGTTGGCCACAAGATCCAACATCCAAAAACCAAATTGGTGAGAAAGACTACCGAGAAACAGACCAATTGGTGAAACCACCGAGCAATTAAGAACAACCACCGAGACCCATCGACAAAGCTAGCCAAAAGAAGTAACTAAGCCTTATTGGTGGATTGAACCACCAATCCTTCAACTGACCAAACAAGAACAGTTACCGAGCAGTCTCCAACAAGCTACCCAACTCCAACCAACATATTTTTGGTTGATACAGGATTGCCAAGAACCCAAGATGCTCCTGCATCATGACACCAAATTTAATATTGAATACTTTATTAATTTATTTCCATAATATTAAATTATTACATCAAATATAATATTTCAATGTTACAATACAACATTAAGTGACCTCCAGAATATTTCAAAAGAATCTCTACGTGGTGCACATCCATTTAGGTTCTCCTAAGTGAAACATTACATAATAAATAAAATATTACAATAATACACAATATTATGCAAGGTGTTCAAAACCTATTTCCAAACATTCTCCAACTTCTTGTATGCATTGCATAAGGGTTAGTAAGTAGCCACAAAAATGAACAAGGGATTAATCCCTCTAATAGCATGTACCATCATGAATTAAAGTGCTCCATGTGCTTTGATGATCCCAAATTTTGCAAGTCAGAAAGGTAATAGATCTTATAGGAAATTAAAATGGTGTGGGACCAGTATGCTACCATTTTAAAAAATCTATGGATTGAGAAGCCAACTCTTCATGAATAGGGGGGTTTGAAAAGAGAATCCTAAATTAAATCTAAAACTATAGCGATGCGCCAAAATATTTCACAAGTGACTCGAAGCAACTTATAATAGACCAGGCTTCATTACATAGATTAGAATGTAAACATTATCCCATAATTCAACATAGTATGACACAATCCATTCCTTTTTAAAATGAGAATTAAATAACCAGATCCATGACACAGGTTATAACTTTCATATCCCTTTGTGGGTGCATCCAAAAAAGCTACAGAGACAACATATATATAAAATAGTATTCTTATTCATCTATTCATTCTCAATACTATCAAAAACATGGAACAACTTCATATATTCAACTATTTGTAACTAGAAAAGTATGTAACATGATCCAAAATTGAAGATAGCCTCATAAAAAAATATGTAAGAATCAAACAAGATAGTTGTTACCCAAATGACATAAACTTCTATTATATTCAATATTAGTTTAAAACCCAAAAGGATCCGTAGAGAACAGTCAACCTTTTAAATTAACATAAACTTCATAGAAATAAAGTCTGAAACAAATATCCAAGGAAGTATATAAAAAATAGAATTTTCTTTGATGAAACAAAGTTCTTAGTTTTTTCATAATCCAACCCTTAAAATAGACCTAACTACCCACTTTTAAGAAAAACCTCGACCAAAAAAATATTCTTTGAATCTTTACACATGCTCTAAAAGGCGCCCATGAAGAATCATCATGTCATCGATCATTGGAGAGACATCGTCATTAGGCACATTGGAAAAATAGAAGTAGATCCCTCAAACACACGTCCAATAACTTAACCTACCAGATTTTATTCATCATGTTTATTGAATGGATGACAATGATCCTTTTCCTTGAACCTCACAAATAACAAATGTTGCAATGGCAAGCTTTCTCATAAGAATTTTCCATTTCTTTTCCTCAAAATTTTCATAGACACAACACGTGTCCCATGAAAATAAAATCTTACATACAAAAAGAAAAAAAATGCTATGTGTAAGGGATGATCTCCCACCTGATTGTAAAACAAGGAAAGTCTAAGCATGATAATTGCACTGTATAAATTTGGGTTGTCTATATAATAATATATAGAATTGGTGACTTGTAAGAGATCTTTCCTGCAAGATTCAAACCCAAAAATCTAGCACCTAAAAAATGAGGAGGGGGAGGATAATAAAAGATCATAACATTAACAAAGTGGACTATAAAGGAGCTCACTCTTCATTCAATTGAAAACAATGGAGTTGAAAGTCCTAAAACTGTTGCAGAGAGTGATCTTTTCTTAGAATTAGAAACCAACTAAACTGGTCTTTGCCACATCTAAGATGAAATAGAGATAGGCCAAATAATTCAAAATTAGTCTGACCTAAGCAGCCTTTAGATAAAGTCCCAGAATTTTATTATAAGAGCGATCTTGTCATTTTAATTTAATTTACTACTTAATTTGTTCTTCTCCTACCAATGATTCATTTGGCCTAAAAGGTGAAGGAAAACTAGCTTGTATAGAATCATTAATCTATGTTTTCTTTTGTGAAATCGAGGATTCCAATATTCCAAGGCATTCCCTAGTATGAACAACTACTTATCTACATTTGATAAACTCTCCAGCCTTTGATCAGTAATCCCAACTTATGACAATGTGTTTTCATTTGTCTCATAAAACTTCTCAATTAGGTTTTTTTCTTCTATTATTTTAGAAGAAACCTATTGTTGGGTTTCCCCTAGAGAATTTTATACCTTAGTTCCTATTTCCATAGCATCCAAAACAAATTTGAACACTGGCATTAGATCCTATGCAGACTTTCAATCCTATTACACAAGGATGCATATAGTTGTTTCACTAATGTAGCGCAAATCATTGAGGTAGGGACTATTACAGGAACCTTTAGTTGTTGAATTTGGTTATATTTTCCTTTATCATCTCTTTGAATTGCATCATATGTGCTTTCACATTTGATATTTCATGTTGGTGTTCTATTAATTTTTTTCTCTTTCTCACAGGGCATCCATTTCTATATTAAAATTCCACTATTCTAGCTCCAACGCACCCTTAAAATTCTAGAAATCAACCTAGAATTGGGCTTCTTTTAATCACATCCCTTTCTCAACATGTGTTTGTTGAGAAATACTTGAGACTAACCCATTATCCTTATGGGCCAATTTATTTGAGCTTTCATGCAATTCTCTCTTCAATACTTCTTGCTCCTCCTCTTCTTTCTTTAGTTAATTTTGGATTTCAGACACGCAATGGGAAAAATATTTTTTTGCCTCTTTTCTCTTTTTTATATATCCTATAATCCTTTGGTGGAATTTTTTGACGGGGTTTTTCTGACCAGGTCCGCCAATCAGTCATAATTTGTCACTGGGTTCCGGGGAAACAGGCCAACTCCGCCTGCAAAGGTTGTTCGGGGGAAATAAATCCTCCGGGCCTTCAAGCACCTGGGTGTCAGGTCACGACGGTGCGGGGCTCAGTTGGGAGAGGTGACTATTTTTGAGGGGGATAGCTAGTTTCTTCAACTCATTCTCTCTGGAGATTCGATAGAGCAAGGTTCTCCCTAGCGTTCTATACTTAGCAAATAAAGTGAAAAAGATCCTGCGAGGTTAGAAATATTTCATCTAACTATAGTAATGCTGAAATGTCTGGAACATCGATAATACTGTGATAAACTACACTAAATACCGAAGAAACACATAACCATCAGTTAGCATTTTATCAGTAGCGAAAGTAAAGAGTTCGTTAATCTACTTTAACATACCAGAGTAAAAGACATAAAGAACATCAAAACATGAAATACCATTAACTCAGAAGTGGGAATGCTAACAACATCATTGCCAAGAATTCTTCCTTATTTATTAATTTTCCTTCCAGCAAGCACTGGTGCGTGATACAATGGCGGCTCCAGGGGAGCATCTAACTATTGAGAACAGAACAATGGACATTGAGCTCTGCAACTTAAAATGAGAAATTCCTTTGCTATTATCATGGACAACAAAATCATCAATTTCGTCGACCCCTGGAAATGGGCCGATCTGCCTATTTATACAATTCTCTTCTAACCCTAACCCTATTTACATCATGTTCCAATAAAATATAATATCTGGGGGCCGGTACTACCTGCGCCACCTTACAAAAGACCTGGAGATGGAATAGGTCTGTCATGTCAGAAGAATAAGATAAGAATATATATCAGAAGAATCGGTCTTGAGAAGAGAGCCAGAAAGGAGAAAGAAGGAAGTAGGTCCCCCGGGGACCGAGGCTACATGCCTCATAAATGAGAAATGCGGCGCCCTGTCTCCAATGTGCCAGATGTACCTTTGAGCGGCACCTCGAGAAGACCACCCTGTCAGAAACCAACTGCCGAGTTGATGCCTCTTTGATGTGGCCAACCACCTTCTGACAGTCTTTATTAACCGCTTTTGAAAGTGACCGGTCAGCCTCGGGGACCGGGACACGGGTCACTTTAAAGAATACAAAATTTTGGATCCGGGACTCCGGGATCCGGGAACTTTCACCCCAAAAATAATAAAGAATACTTAATGTGAGTTTTCCCCGGCCTCCGGAGAAAGCTCAAGGTTGCTTATTATCATTGAAGGCCTGGAGGAGGCGGGAAATGTCATCTTCATCTATCTCTTTTAGGCTGGCCCTTCTGTGCTTGGCCACTTCAATTTGTTCCCCCAGGTCTAGAACATTTTATTTAAATTCATCCGCCATCCTCGCGGCATCATGACCCTTAAGTATCATGCTGGTTAGTTTCACCATCTGGGCCCCATCTATCCCCTCTAGGGATTGATACCAGGATTTCATTATTTCATCAAAACTCCCCAAAACTGAATCTTCGGGGGTATATGTATCTGTACTAAGGGGATCAGCCCCGAAAGCCTTTATTACAAAAGACTTGTATAAATTAGAAGAATACTTTACAGTGTTTATCTTCTCTCGCAAGGACTCTACCAGTTGCTTGGTTACCTCCATTGTGAAGTCAAGTCTGGAGTGCTGAGTTCTTACAAAATCAAATGATTCCTCACCCAGAATTCTAGATTCGGAAATTATATCTTCTCCCAAGGTGAGGAGCTCTTCGAGCTCCTCCCTCCACGCTTGGTAATTTTTGGTGTCACTTTCCCACTGCTCAATAAGCGCTTCCGCTCAATGAATAACTTTTCAGGCCATTTATAAATCTGGGAGAGTGGACACCAGGAAACACCGGGTATTTCCTATCTGCAGGGTGACCCACTCGTCCACTACTTGGGCCTTCTTTTTCATTACTCGCAGGGAGTCTATGTCACTCTGCGGTAATTCTCCTGAGGTGGAGGCCTCCGGAGGAGCGGTGTTGATTGTTCAAGCCAGCTCAGTAAGCAACCCCATAAGGTTGGCATTCTTTTCCTTTTCAGCCTTGAACCTCTGGGCTTCCTTTTCATATCGGGCCTCCACTGCCCTTGCTGCCTCCTTTAGCAAGTCTACCTCACCTTGCTTTCCCCTCTTGCCTAGGGATACCTCTGCAACATTGTAGTCTGCGGGATCTACGGTTGCTTCATCCGTGTCTGGGGGAGGTGTTGCCACAACGACAACTGTTTCTTCGCCTAGCCCAGTTTGAAGAGTGTGAACTGTCCAGGCTTTCTTTGCCTTCGGTGGGGCCTAAACTTGGGCCATCATTTCGGCCAGGGAGAGAGGAATCACCAGAGCGGAATGATCTTTTCTCTTCTTGCTCTCAACTAGCCACTGAGGTGGGAGAGGTGGCCTTCCTACCAGAATTTGTTCTCCTGATTCTTTCCCAGTCTCTAGTGGCTATTGCTCTTCAGCAACGTGGACCTCATCCGTTTCTCTCCCTGCCCCGACTTCTTCTGCAGCAGTATTTTCTTTGTCAACCTCCATCTCCTCAGCCTTGTCCTGTATGTCTGTTATTGGGTCTGGACCTTGGTAGGCTTCCTCAGGGATTTCTTCTTCAAGATTCTCTTCTTCTTCTTGTTCTTCTGCCAGGGCTTCTTCCTCTGTTGGCAGTAGGGGAGGTATCGGGCTGAGATTCAGAGTTTGGGCCACTATGATAACCTGCCCGAAGGTTGCCCCCGGGAGTGGCCCCTGGAACATGGCAGCTGGGGTTACGGTTATTCTCAAAGGTCCGGTTCCCCTTGCAGATTCCCAAACTCATCGGTTGCAAATACGTCAAACTCCTCTTGCAGAGGGGGACAGGCTGGGACCTCTGCGGGCTCGGCTTCTTTCTCCAGTTCCGGGGAACTGGAAGAAAGTATCTCTACTTCTCGAGGGAGGGATGTCTCTGGCACTAGTACCGGCTCTGCTTTGACCTGTCTGATGTGCTTCCTCTTCCTCCGGGTAACCAAAGGTGGCCCCGCATCGGCTATTGCTACCGCCTCCATGGGATCCACCCCCGTTGCCTTCACCATTAAGGTTGCAAGCGACGGGGAGGAAGAGGGACGAATTGGTCCGGCCATGAGCGGGGGAGTGGCTAGCCTCGTTATTAACTGCACCCTCACCTGTTGGGAGGCTGCCACAGACTGCTTGATCTACTCCTGTATAGGGACTTCTTGCGTAGGAGGGGTCATTTCTATCCCTTTTCCCTTATCTGCACCCTATGAAGAAGTCTCGGCCCCCGGGGTCAATTTGGGTCCCGACTGTGGTGTTAATTTTGGTGCCGGTCGGGGAGCTTGACGAATAGTCCCGGGGCACACCCTCTTGAAATAGACGTGACTTCGCTCGACCACCTCCCAAGTAAAGTCCTCAATCATGGGCCCCTCTTGGGCGGCCCAATCCATTGCTGGCAGAGCCATTTTATCGATCCCCTTGGCCTTGTACTGGGGGTCGATGGTGGGGGCGGTGTCCGATAAATTCTCCGGGAACCTCTGGAGTCTCAATAGTTGCATCATTTCGGTCTTCATCCTGACATAGTGCCAGCTTCGCACCTCCACATCATCCTGGCAATCTACCCAGAAGTCGTCCATATGTATAAGATGGGGCTCTGAAGCCCGGGGCATGGCCGTGACAATTTTCCCATGCGGATCAAAGTTCTTTCGCACCAGATAAAACTCCTGCAGGTTATAACTTTTTAGCTCATTGTCTACCTCTTTTGCAGTAGTCAGACTGCAGGTGTAGTTCCCATAGGTGATTGGGAACGGGACGTTGGGGACCTTCTTGAGGGCAAAGAAGGTGTGCAACTCCATCATTTGCCGACAGTATTCCAACAGCATGATCTTGTCCCCGCAATGTCGGAGCAACAAGTAGGGTTTCTCAGAGAAGCCAGTGACCCTAATGTATGTATGTTGTTGGAATTGAATATAGTAGTATCCATAACTACTGACTAGCTTCATCACCTCAGTGGACAGGTGGTATCCGGCATCCCAGGTGGGTGTAAGAAAATGGTAGTAAACGAACGCATCGTTTACCTGACAGAAACTTGGGAAGCTGGCCTCCCATTGAATCTGTGGGAAATGGTCCCAAAATGCTTTTTGTTCCGGGCCAATCCCGAGAACACCAACTGTAAGTAGGCCATTAGAGTGGGGCCTCTATTGTGCTAGGGCCCAGAAGACATAAGAAGACATATAGAACTTCTTCTTCCTGTCCAGCTGAAGGAACTTGGAGTCGACGTGATTAGAAATTATTGTGGCCCAGTTGAAGAATTCTCCCTTAGTGGCGATGCTGAGGAGGAAATAGTACATCCATTTGATGAACTCCTGGGCGGAGGGTTGCCCAAATACCCAGGCTAATTCTATTATCCCCATTTGGATGCTCTCCTTAAATTCAGAGTGGGGGATTTCTATCTTCATTCTCTTTGGGTCCCTCTTTGGGGCCTTAAGCTAGTGGGTATTCATGTATACCCGGGCAGCATCCTCCAGTTGTGTAAACTGTTCCAAGGCATCAGTCCTTGTAACTACTGTGGCCCTGTCAAATTGTGGGATTCCCAATCCCACCCAAATTGTGTCTGGGTCGAGGGATACCAGAGGAGTGGGGTATCCTATGGGTTCTGTGGCTGCAAGCATAACAGCCCGAACGAAGGAGTTGTAGTTGGCCGCTAGCGTTAAAATAAGCTCTGGAGACTGCACAGAGCACGGGAAGCAAGCTGCCTGGAGGATCCTGGACCCTCCGACGTTGATCGCTAATTGATCTCCATCTTGTCGCTGGATGTGCATCACTTTTACCAAGGCCTGCATCTCTGCCCACGTTTCGACGCTGGTGTTGGTTATAAGTTTAACCTTGGACTCAATCTTTGAGCCCGTGATGACATTGTTCTGCATGAACTTCATGGTGAGGGGCAGTTTCTCTAGGGCCCTCTCCATCTTGGACTTTGTTGCTGCCTTGGTGGCCGTTGAGGGAAGTTTTGGACTTCCAGGCGGAGAGGATGTGGATGCTTCAGACATGATTGATAGATGAATTTTGGGAACCTACAAGGCAAAGCGACCATTAGAATATTTTTATCACAATAAAATAGTTACTCTGGGGTCCGGAGATCTTACCACCAAGACGTTTGTTTTTCCTGAAAAGTTAGTTTCATGCAAAGATAACCGAAAAGCAAAACACATCGTAAACTTAAGATTCTTTTAAATGTCCGGGTCTGGGGAATTTTATCACACTAGGTGAAGACATAGGATGGATGGTGGTAAGAGACCCAAAGCTTGAGGAAATGACCATTAGCGAGAATGTGTAAAAATCCAAGTCATCACGCCCACGTGGGCACCACATGCGTAGGTATTAAATGGAAGTTATAGCGATGACGGCGGAGCCAACTGCCCGAACGCGTAAAAAGGGAAAGCCACTTGGCTAGGATTGATTGCACACATGGGATATAAATGAGGTTCTGACAGACTTCATGGAGGAGAGAGAAAATCACCTGTTTGAAACCAGTCGAGAGCCGAGCTTCAAACAGGTGGTTTTCTGCCTCGAAGCGAGCTCGGAGGCAGAAAACCAGGCACCGAGGTGACTCAACCAGCCCGTTCAGCCACCTGGAAGGATATACACAGAGCTGAAGGATATATACAAAGAAACAAGGGGATATATACATAGACTATACCCAACTATATACATATATACATGAATATACAATGCGGGACGACGCCCGCAGAAAAACCAGACAAGACAGAAACTTATCTACAACTATCTACAGCTAAACCACCTCTACGTAGAGGGTGAACAACCCTTTGGCAGAGAGCCGACCCACCAACGGGTGGCGAAACCAGAAAACAACAGACCAGACAAAGAAACAAAACAGAACAAACAAAACAAAAATGAAACAGAGGAGAACCAGAGAGGCAGAAACAAAACAGAGAGGAGGGAAAGCGAAAATACCAACCTGAGAACGCGGAAGATGGAGGAAAGGAGGATTTACCATAGGAGCTCTGCAACAGTTTGAGTTATCTGATGGCCAGAGTCACCACGAAGCACTCGTATTTACCTGAGAATGACTGAAAATGTTAAGCGCTGATTACCACAAACTCTCTGCAAATGCTTTGTTAATCACTTTGAAATTGCTCTTTAATTTTCTCTAAGTGCTTGAAGGTTTTAATCGCGGTAAATGTGAAAGTGACAGATAATTTCTATTTATACCCGAGGTAAAAAAGGCAATCCTCCTTCCGGCGATCTCCGAACAAGCAAAACCTCCAGACTCTGGGCCCGAGGATTCTTCGTGATAATATCCTTAAGAACGTCATGACAAATAATCCCGGAGTCCAGAATTCGGTTTCCAACAAAAGGCAACCTCCGGGACCGGAGTCCCGGAGATAGAAAGCAAACAAACAAGACACAACACTGGGGAAGAAAACCCCGGAGAAAGAAAACAAAAAGGGAAAAAGACAAGGCAAAGCCGCAAGCAAAAGCAAAAAAAGGGGGACCCAACATTTTGCACACAAAATGTAGGGACGGGGATGCAGGGCATAACAAATGGCGACTACCTGGGACAAATGCTGAAGAGCATTTGAGAACCATAGAATCTCTGGTTAGCAAAACTGGAACAGGCCACCCATCGGAGCGGCTGACAGGCAAAGAGCAACATATCTGAGAGAATCCAACCACGCAGGAATCAGTCCATAGTCCTTCATCAGTGGTTTCGTGTGTGCTTTGAAAAGAAATCAAGTCGATGACTTCTGGGAGGAATAGAGAAGAGGTACTAATCACATCGAACCGGTCATCAATTTGCTCGTTTCCCCGGGAGACTGAAGTTCTGTCCCGCTTTTCCTCTTTGGTTTTTTTTGTTTATTTAAGGGTGGGGGAAGGTGGTGCTTCTTTCACCATTAAGCTTAAGCTTAGCTAAATTTAATGGCGGTACTTCTTTCACCTATCCACCTATATTTAGATGTTTGAAGAGGGGACAAAAATCCAGACCTGGAAAGAACCTCTTAAAGTTTCAGACCTGGGTCAATTAATTAGTACAACCGATCTACCCTCAGTGTGTCCGATTACTTGTTCCTTATATTATTATTTTGTTCATTGATTGCCAGATTCTAGGAAAGAATGCCCAATGAAGATTCCTCAAAATGTGCCATATCCTGTGAGATGAACTCTGGAGACCGGGTCGGCTCCACCGTGCTAAAGACAGATTCTAAAGTTCACCATGCCGTAGACATTGTACCGGAAACCAAAGCTATGTGAAGCATTCCCATTCCTGCAAGACAGGACAAAACGCCGGGACCGAAAGAAAACCGAAAATGAAAACAAAAACAAAAAGGGACTGTCCCGGAGGACAGCCGACAAGGCTACTTACAAGGCAGGGTACCTCGCCCGAGGCACCTAGAGGGGATATTTACAAACAGAAAGCTTTACATATAATACAACTTAGGATGAACTTACCCTACTCGAAATAGTGTTTAAGAAACTATCCATTAACGGGCAATGCGACAGGTTCTCCAGTCAGAGTGTTAAGGCGGTAAGTGTTTGCCCTGCAGATTTCTGAGATCAAGTATGGTCCGAGCCAGAGCCGCTAGAACTTGGTATGCTTTCCTTTCTTCTCCTAGGAATTGTCCCACAACAGGACTAGATTCGAGATCTGAAAAGCCTTATATTGAGCTCTTCTATCAAACCATCTTTTTACCACTGCTTGATGACGCGCGAAATGTTCAAGGGCTACGTCTTGTTGTTCTTCCATTTGCATCAGATTTAAAAGCTGAACCTCCACGATGTTGTCCCTGTTGTTAAATTCCTGTATGAACTGTAAAACTGAGATTTGTAAATTAACTGGGAATACAGGGTTCTGGCCATAAACCAGATGGAACAGTGATGTTCCCAGGGTAGCCTTGATGTGAATGTGATCCGCCCAGAGGGAAAATTTCAATTTTTGATGTCAATCCTGGGGATTTTGTTCTAACAGGTGTTTGATCACTTCAAGTAGATTTTTGTTTGTTGATTTAGCAACGCCATTTCCCTGGGGATAATATTTGCTGGAGAAATTCAGTGTGATCTTCCGATTGTAGGTCCATTCAAGTAACTGCACTGAAGAAAACGTCAGACCATTGTCACATACCAGAGAAAAAGGCATTCTGAATCTTGTGATGATGTTTTCTTCCAAGAACTTGATAACTACGTCCGCCGTGTTATTTTTGCAAGGTATAGCTTCAGACCACCAAGTGCAGTAATCAGTAGCAGTAAGGATGTATCGGTGGTTGGCAGACGAGTTGGGGTTGATCTCCTCGATGAAGTCAAACGTCCATTGGGTGAAAGGTCTAGCCTCGTAGACTGGTTGCAAAGGCATAGCTGGGTTACGCTCATGATGCGCTGCAGTTTGGCAAGTATGGAATTTCCTGACATGAGCGTAAACATCCTTGAAGACACAGGGCCAATAGTATTCGGCCCGAAGGATCTGATGGGCAGTGGCGTTGGTTGAGCCATGCCCGGTTCCAAACTGTCTATGGAATTCATCGATTATTCTTACAGCCTGGTCTCTGTCGATGCACCAGAGGTACACTCCCTCGTAGTTTCTGCGATAAAGCGCAGAGTTTTTGATCATGAAGTATGTGCTTTTCATCCGCAGAGCGCAGAGTTTGTGGGGAGGTAACCCCTCCGGACATTTTTTGTTTAGCAACAAGTATACCAAATCGGTATACCACAAGTCTTGGGTGATGGACTCCACTGTGTAAGTTTGGCATTCTATGCGGGGAGTCTCTTCTGCCATTGCTTGACTTAGTCCTTGGCCTTGGACTATCTTCATGGGCTGAATTTCTAAGTCATATTCCTGGAGGATGGCCATCCATTTCCCCCATCTCTCACCCAATTCACTCTGCATCAGCAGAGACTTGACAACTTGGTCTGGGATGATAGCATGTACTTTGCTCTGGAGAATATAATGTCATAATTTCTTCACGGCCCGAACTAGAGAAAAGGCCTATTTTTCTAGTGGTGAATATCGGACTTCGGTGCTCTTGAAGGGGGAACTCATGAAATCTATTGGTCATTCCTCTCCTTCAACCTTTTGGGTCAACACTGCCGTAGCAGAATGCGGTGAAGCAAATGAGCAAATGTAAAATGGAAGGGAGTAGTCCGGACTAGCCAAGATAGGTGCTTCCATGATTATCTGTTTGATTTGGGTGAACACCCATTTTTCTTCAGGACTCCACTCAATCTTGGTATCTTTCTTCATCATCTCATTGAGTGGTTTAACTATTTCAGTGAATCTCGTGATGAATCATCGCACGAAGTTGATTTTGTCGAAAAAGGATCGCATCTCTTTCTTGCTGCCAGGCATCTGCAGATTCAAAAATGCTTCGACTCTATTAGGGTCTATGGATATACCCTTCTCAGAGACAATATGCTCGAGCAACTTCCCCTCGGTGACCCCAAATATGCACTTCTTAGGGTTGAGGGATATTCCATACCGGCGACATCTCTCAAAAATCTGAGCGAGGTGGGCGGGATGATCACACCTATTCTGGGAAAAGATGGTCAAATCATCCATGTAGATGATTATGCACCAATTTACGAGGCCCCCGAACGCAATGTCCATGGCCTTTTGAAATGTAGCCCCTGCGTTGATCATTCTGAAGGGCATTCTCCTATACGCAAACGTTCCCCACTTAGTGGTAAACGCTATTTTCCCTCTATCTTTGTACTTGACCATGACCTGGTTGTATCCCAAATATCCATCTAAGAAGGACATCATCTGGGATCCAGTTACTGTCTGCAACACCTCATCCAGCGAGGGGAGAGGGTGATTGTCTTTTTTAGATGCCTTGTTCAAATTTTGGAAATCCACACAAAGGCGGATCTCATCATTTTTCTTCCTGACAGGAACCAAGTTGGAAACCCATGTAGTGTGCCGGATTGGAAAGATTATCTGGGCTGACAGCAGTTTTTCTACCTCTTGACGAATTAGAGGCTCTATTAGAGGGTTGACTGGTCTTTGCTTTTGTCAAAAGGGCTTAGCATCAGGCTTCAGGGGTATGGTATGGGTCATGATGGATGTATCATATGTTTTCAAGTCTTCATAACCCCAAGCGATTATATCAATGTATTCCTGGAGGACCGCGAGAATCTTTTCCTTTTTCTCAGGGGAGCAAGAGGTACCAATGTGAATGATCTTTTCTTCACCAGGTTGGCCGATGTTAACCTTTTCAAACTTTCCTCCCTCAGGGGAGGATGACACCTTCTCACGGGCCCAGGGGTCCAAGTCAAAGATTTGTTCTAATGCAACCATCCCCTTTGGGATAGTGTTAGTGGGCAGGTCCATGATCCCATCGTCTTCATCACCCTGTGTAGTATCGTCGTGGTCTCGTTCCTCCACTATTTGGTCTTCAAAGACACCAACATTCGCCATGAAGGCCAAGATGTGTTGATCATCCTCAAAAACCTGAAAGTGGGTGACATTATCTGGAATGGACGGCGTGGGGACCATTTCGACTAAAAATCTCCAGAGTCGGGAGCCGGCCATCGGCTCAAGTGTGCTGGCAGAAACGGCGAGGGCATCCGGGACATAGTTCCGTCGCCGGGGAATGAGGTCAATGCCAAAGGCATCAAAGTCTTTGATAAGGCTCCAAGCCTAGTTGCGGTAAGCGGCCAGCCTTTTATCATGACATGTATATTGACTCTAGACTTGTTTAACAACCAAAACTGAATCACCCAAAGCCCGAAGGTGGGTGATACCTTTCCTTAATGCGAATAAGAGTCCAAGGACCAAAGCCTCATACTCTGTGACATTGTTTGTATAGTTAAACTGTAGCCTATAGGACGCGAGGAAGGACTTTCCTTGCGGGTTGATTAGTTCTACCCCAACCCCATAGCCTTGTTTGGGCCGGGACCCATCAAACTTTAGGGTCCATAAGTCATTGTTTGTAATCTGAGGTTGGGGTAGGGTAGTTTTTGGATTCTTGCTGGGGGACTTGGGGACCCCTTTCCGGACTAGCGACATGAAAGTAGAATTTTCCCCCGGAGTTTTTTGAATTTGGGATTCTCGGGGAGATGGCACCAAAGGAGCGCATCCTATAGGGACACTGGGTCCCAGGGAATCCGTTACATGTTGCTTGTTTCGGAGGGTATCAAGGTGCCGATTAGCAATCAAAAGACATGGTCCACACTCAAGTTCTGAATGTTTCTGGTAGTGTACTTGGCACCAAGTGTCAGACAGGAGTGTGGCAAGGGTTGCTGTGGGGTCTTGAGAGTCTACCTCAATTCTCATCTTCTCTTCGAGGTCTTGGGCTCTCTGTAGTATGATGGGCTCTTCTCCGGGGATGAAATCAAATGTTAAAATTTCAAAAGGTTTGTACACCCCCAGAGAAGTCTCAAAGAAAAAGATCTCATTGACCTTCCCGACTTCAGTAAGGGCTTGTTTCATCCGGGGCTCACTTTTGACCCAGATCTTATTTGATTCTCCTTCCCATGGAAGCCATAGGTGGGTGAAGTCAGTCAAAAAGTATCCATTCAAGGACTTAGACCAATTCTGACTTAGTAACATCCCGTAAGTCTCTGGGATGTCCACCACTTGGATGTCAATGATACTGGCTATCCTGGGGTCCTGGATAAGATGTATCCGGATGTTCTTCAATTCCCCCACCATTTTTACAGCAGTCTTATCCAGCTGGATCACTGCGCCATTAGACGGGGTGGGGTGGAATCTGAGCTTCTGACAAATGGACAAGGGCATGATGTTACCTGAAGCTCCGAAATCTACTAGGCAATTATGTATGTTCTTACCGTGGATATTCAGGCCTAGTAGGAAGGGAGGATCCTCATTATTCCCTTGGAAGATAGTCGTTTTAGCGTCTTCGAATGAGACAGTCTTGGGTGGGTGGCTGACAGCTTCTGGGTTCTCTAAGAGCTTCAGAAGAGACTTCTTCTGCTCGGGACAGTTCAACAAAACCTCCATCAAGGTCATGGAGGTAGTGGTCTATTCTAACGCTTTCGTGAAGTCAAATCTTCCTCCCGGGAACTGGCAATTTTTCTCCGTGAGATCTTTTGCTTGGTTAGAGCTAGGACCTTTTAGAGGTGCGGGTTGGTCAGTCATGTTGTTTCGGGGAGGAGTATCTTTGGTAGGGGGTATGGGCGTGTAAACTGGTCCTTTACCAACCTGACTCCGGGTATTGTATGGAGTCTGCGGGTTAGTAAAGGCATTGGCCTCGAAAGGTGGAATAGATTCGTCAAAGAATCCTTGCAATTTGGATTCTTCCTCATCTTCTTCGGAAGTCCCGAAGAAAATGGTGTCACAGGTGAAGGCACTATGGGTTGTTTCCTGGACAGGAGGCTCTGGAGGGGTAGTATCATGCGACTGCTGCCTGTCCAGCTGGGAGATCATTATGACCTTCTCTAAAGTGGCATAATTTACCTCGTTATGTGAACCAGTATCGTGCAATCTACACCAGTTATTCATGGGCTGGAAATCTGCAACTGGCGTAAAATGTGATGGCCCAGCACCATTTTGGTTGGTGTTTTGGTTCGGAGGCGGGCCTCTGGTTTTTGCGTTGTTATTCCATTGCTGCTGATTGGGCCTAGGCCTGTTGTTGAAGTTTCTCCCTTTGGCATTGTTGTTTCGTTGGCTAGAGAAAATGTTTCCCCTTTGGGAATTCAAATTCTGGGGCACGTAGGACCCTGCCTTCAGTTGGCCCATGTCCATGGTCAAGGTGGACAACATTCGCCGGAGGGATTCAACCTCGACGATCAACTGAGTGTTTGTGTCACAATGTGATGGATGTTGCTGTTGTTGGCTTCCTGGGAAGGCAGCAGTATTATCCAGAGTCGAGGGCGGTAATCCTCCAGTCACGGACGACTAGAAAAAGGGCACTCCGGATGATTGTGTCTGAGTCTGTTGTGCCTACTGCGGCTGATTCCAAGGGAAGACTTCCAGACCTGGTGTCATCTGGGTCTTGGTTGGGTAAATATACCGTGCCTGTTGGTTTATCAGGGGTGGCAGAGGATTCATTGCTATCGAAGGGGCACCTATTTCTAGATTGGGGTTGTAGCCCCCAGCATACGCAGTTCTGCCCGGGATCATGTTGAAAGGCGTGCTCTGCCCAATCCCGCCCGGGGATTTATTAAGACCACGGGATAGCTCTAGGGCTAGGTTGTAGACTTTTGCCAAGGTGTCCCGGTCGCCCAGGGTGGTTGTTCTCCAAAGGAGAGTGGAAATGAAAGGGTCCATCGCATTAAGATAGGTCTGTATGGTTACGTCTGGAGATGGGATAAAAGGGCCTGTGCACCACTTCAGGGCGCGCTGGAACCTATGGTTGAATGCTGCAAGAGGTTCATTGGGTTCCTTTCTGATGGAGATGAACTGGCTATGGGACCAGGCTGGGTCCACATGCACACGAAAGGCGGCCAGGAAGGCATCCTCCATATCCTGCCAAGTGTTAATGGAGTTGGCAGGCAAGTTAAGGTACCAGTTCAACTCACTTTGTCCTAGGGACAAGGGGAACATACGGGTCACAACATCTTCATGTTGGATCCAGTGTCGGTTCATGGCATCTTTGTATGCCTGTAAGTGTTCTTCTATGGTTCATGAGCCTAGGTGCTCATATCATGGGCAGATCTTCTCCAGGTGAGAGGGTAAATCATTGGTTGCGCCCGGAAAAGAGCCCATTGGGGACCCGGTGTTTCTGAAATATGCAGCCATTGGGGGAACTATATGTTGGGTGATTTGGGTACTGGTTCCCGGGACTATCTGGGGAGTTTGATTATTCAGGGGTATGGTAGATCCCCAGACAATAGTGGCTGGTATGATTTTTGAGGTCCGTTTCTTTCAAGCAGGGGGCTCGAGTTCGACAAACTTTTCGGGATTCGGGACAAACCTAAGGACTCTTTCAAATTTTGCTGGGGAGAAAGATCCAATCCTGCTGAAGGCTTGCCTCTTAAAACCATGACTCGGGGAACCCTCAGGAGGTGTAAAATCAAAATCTTGGGAGGGGGATGGGTTCATGCCTCCTTCTAGCGCCAGTTTCTATTGATGGGGTTTTGCTAATCGGGTCCGCAATCAGTCATAAGTTGTCACCAGGTTCTGGGGAAACCAGCCAACTCCGCCTGCAAAGGTTGTTCGGGGGAAATAAATCCTCTGGGCATTCAAGCACCTGGGTGTCGGGTCACAACGGTGCGGGGCTCGGTTGGGAGAGGTGACTATTTTCGAGGGGGATACCTGGTTTCTTCAACTCATTCTCTCTAGAGATTCGATAGAGCAAGGTTCTCCCTAGCGTTCTATACTTAGCAAATAAAGTGAAAAAGATCCTGCGAGGTTAGAAGTATTTCATCTAACTACAGTCATGCTGAAATGTCTGAAACATCGATAATACTCTGATAAACTACACTAAATACCGAAGAAACACATAACCATCAGCTAGCATTTTATCATTAGCGAAAGTAAAGAGTTCATTTATCTACTTTAAACTACCAAAGTAAAAGACAAAGAATATCAAAACATGAAATACCATTAACTCAAAAGCGGGAATGCTAACAACATCATTGCCAAGAATTCTTCCTTCTTTATTAATGTTCCTTCCAGCAAGCACTGGTGCGTGATACAATGGTGGCTCCAGGGGAGCATCTAACTATTGAGAACAGAACAATGGAGCATTGAGCTCTACAACGTAAAATGAGAAATTCCTTCGCTATTATCATGGACAACAAAATCATCAATTTCGCCGACCCCTAGAAATGGGCCGATCCACCTATTTATACAATTCTCTTCTAACCCTAACCCTATTTACATCATGTTCCAATAAAATACAATATCTAGGGGTCAGTACTACCTGCACCACCTTACAAAAGACCTGGGGACAGAATAGGTCTGTCATGTCAGAAGAATAAGATAAGAATATACATCGGAAGAATCGGTCTCGAGAAGAGAGCCAGAAAGGAGAAAGAAGGAAGTAGGTCCCCCGGGGACCGGGGCTACATGCATCATAAATGGGAAATGTGGTGCCCTGTCTCCAATGTGCCAGATGTACCTTTGAGCGGTGCCTCGAGAAGACCACCCTGTCAGAAACCAACTGTCGAGTTGACACCTCTTTGATGTGGCCAACCACCTTCTGACAGTCTTTATTAACCGCTTTTGAAAGTGATCGGTCGGCCTCGGGGACCGGGACATGGGTCACTTTAAAGAATACAAAATTTTGGATCCGGGACTCTGGGATCCAGGAACTTTCACCCCAAAAAGAATAAAGAATACTTAATGTGAGTTTTCCACTGCCTCCGGAGAAAGCTCAAGGTTGCTTATTATCGTTGAAGGCCTGGAGGAGGCAGGAAATGCCATCTTCATCTATCTCTTTTAGGCTGGCCCTTCTGTTCCTGGCCACTTCAATTTGTTCCCCCAGGTCTGGAACATTTTCTTTAAATTCATCCGCCATCCTCGCGGCATCATGACCCTTAAGTATCATGCTGGTTAGTTTCGCCATCTGGGCCCCATCTATCCCCTCCAGGGATTGATACCAGGATTTCATTATTTCATCAAAACTCCCCAAAACTAAATCTTCAGGGGTATATGTATCTGTACTAAGGGGATCAGCCCTGGAAGCCTTTATTACAAAAGACTTATATAAATTAGAAGAATACTTTACAGTTTTTACCTTCTCTCGCAAGGACTCTACCAGTTGCTTGGTTACCTCCATTGTGAGGTCAAGTCTGGAGTGCTGAGTTCTTACAAAATCAAATGATTGCTCACCCAGAATTTTGGATTCAGAAATTATATCTTCTCCCAAGGTGAGGAGCTCTTCGAGCTCCACCCTCCACACTTGGTAATTTTCAGCGTCACTCTCCCACTGCTCAATAAGTGCTTTCGCTCAATGAATAACTTGTTGGGCCGTGTATAAATCTGGGAGAGTGGACACCAAGAAACACTGGGTATTTTCTATCTGTAGTATGACCCACTCGTCCATTGCTTGGGCCTTCTTTTTCATTACTCGCAAGGAGTCTATGTCACTCTGCGGTAATTCTCCTGAGGTGGAGGCCTCTGGAGGAGCGGTGTTGATTGGTCGAGCCAGCTCAGTAAGAAACCCCATAAGGTTGGTGTTCTTTTCCTTTTCATCCTTGAGCCTCTGGGCTTCCTTTTCATATCGGGCCTCCACTGCCCTTGCTTCCTCCTTTAGCAAGTCTACCTCACCTTGCTTTCCCCTCTTGCCTAGGGATACCTCTGCAACATTGTAATATGTGGGATCTGCGGTTGCTTCATCGGTGTCTGGGGGAGGTGTTGCCACAACGACAACTGTTTCTCCACCCGGCCCAGTTCAAAGAGTGTGAACTATCCAGGCTTTCTTTGCCTTCGGCGGGGCCTGAACTTGGGCCATCATTTCGGCCAGGGAGAGAGGAATCACCGGAGTGGACTGAGCTTTTCTCTTCTTACTCTCAACCAGCCACTGAGGTGGGAGAGGTGGCCTTCCTTCCAGAATTTGTTCTCCTAATTCTTTCCCAGTCTCTGATGGCTGTTTCTCTTTAGCAACGTGGACCTCATCTGTTTCTCTCCCTGCCTCGACTTCTTCTGCAGCACTATTTTCTTTTTCAACCTCCATCTCCTCAGCCTTGTCCTGTATGTCTTTTACTGGGTCTGCACCTTGGTAGGCTTCCTCAGATATTTCTTCTTCAAGCTTCTCTTATTCTTCTTGTTCTTCTGCCAGGGCTTCTTCCTTTGTTGGCAGTAGGGGAGGTATCGGGCCGAGATTCAGAGTTTGGGCCGCCGTGATAACCTGCCCAAAAGTTGCCCCCGGGAGTGGCCCCTGGAACATGGTGGCTGGGGTTACAGTTATTCCCGAAGGTCTGGTTCCCCCAGCGGATGCCATTTGTTCCCCTTGCTTTAGTTGGTCCACTCCTGGACCTTGCTTCTCTTGAGCCCCGGAGATAATCTCCAGTTCTGGCTCTTTTTCTTCTTCCTCCTGCTCCTGTGCAAGTTCTTTTTCCAAGTTTTCTTGGTCTACAACATCTTGTTCTATCTCTGGGACTTCTATCTCCGCTTGTGTATTGTCCCCTTCCAGATTCCCAAACTCATCGGTTGCAAATACGTCAAACTCCTCTTGCAGAGCGGGACTGGCTGGGACCTCTACGGGCTCAGCTTCTTTCTCCGGTTCCGGGGAACTGGAAGAAAGTATCTCTACTTCTCGGGGGAGGGATGTCTCCGACACTGGTATCGGCTTTTCTTTGACCTGTCTGATGTGCTTCCTCTTCCTCCGGGTAACCAAAGGTGGCCCCGCATCGGCTATTGATGTCGCCTCCATGGGATCCACCCCCATTTCCTTCACCATTAAGGCTGCAAGCGATGGGGAGGAAGAGGGACGAATTGGTCCGTCCATGAGCGGGGGAGTGGCTAGCCTCATTATTAACTGCTCCCTCATCTGCTGGGAGGCTGCCACAAACTGCTTGATCTGCTCCTGTATAGGGACTTCTTACGTAGGAGGGGTCGTGTCTATCCCTTTTCCCTTATCTGCACCCTGTGAAGAAGTCCCGGCCCCCGGGGTCAATTTGGGTCCCGACTATGGTGTTAGTTTTGGCGCCGGTCAGGGAGCTTGACGAATACTCCCGGGGCACACCCTCTTGAAATAGGTGTGACTTTTCTCGACCACCTCCCAAGTGAATTCCTCGATCGTGGGCCCCTCTTAGGTGGCCCAATCCATTTCTGGCAGAGCCATTTTATCGATCCCCTTGGCCTTGTACTGGGGGTCGATGGTTGGGGCGATGTCCGAGAAATTCTCTAGGAACCTCCGGAGTCTCAATAGTTGCATCATTCCGGCTGTCATCCTGACATAGTGCTAGCTTCGCACCTCCACATCATCCTGGCAATCTGCCCAGAAGTCCTCCATATGTATAAGATGGGGCTCTGAAGCTCTGGGCATGGCCGTGGCAATTTTCCCATGCGGATCAAAGTTCTTCCGCACCAGATAAAACTCCTACAGGTTATAACTTCTCAGCTCATTATCTGCCTCTTTTGCGACGGCCAGATTGCAGGTGTAGTTCCCACAGGTGATTGGGAATGGGACATTGGGGACCTTCTTGAGGGCAAATAAGGTGTGCAACTCCATCATTTGCCGGCAGTATTCCAACATCACGATCTTGTTCCCGCAATACCGGGGCAACAAGTAGGGTTTTCTGGAGAAGCCGGCGACCCTAATGTATGTATGCTGTTGGAATTGAATATAGTAGTGTCCATAACTACTGACTAGATTCATCGCCTCAGTGGACAGGCGGTATCCGGCGTCCCGGGTGGGTGTAAGCAAATGGTAGTAAATGAATGCATCGTTTACCCGGCAGAAACTGGGGAAGCTGACCTCCCATTGAATCTGTGGGAAATGTTCCCACGGTGCTTTTTGTTCTGGGCCAATCCTGAGCATGCCATCTGTAAGTAGGCTGTTGGAGTGGGGCCTTTGTTGTGCTAGGGCCCAGAAGACATATAGAACTTCTTCTTCCTGTCCAGCTGAAGGAACTGGGAGTCGACGTGATTAGAAATTATTACAGCCCAGTCGAAGAATTCTCCCTTAGTGGCAATGTCGAGGAGGAAATAGTACATCCATTTGGCGAACTCCTAGGCGGAGGGTTTCCCAAATACCCGGGCTAATGCTATTATCCCCATTTGGATGCTCTCCTTGAATTCAGAGCGGGGGATTTCTATCTTCATTCTCTTTGGGTCCCTCTTTGGGGCCTTAAGCCAGTGGGTATTCATGTATACCTGGGCAGCATCCTCCAGTTGTGTAAACTGTTCCAAGGCATCAGTCCTTGTAACTACTGTGGCCCTGTCGAATTGTGGGATTCCCAATCCCGCCCAAAATGTGTCTGGGTCGAGCGATACCAGAGGAGTGGGGTATCCTGTGGGTTATGTGGCCACAAGAAATAGCCTGAATGGAGGAGTTGTAGTTGGCTGTTAGCGTCAGGATAAGCTCCAGAGACTGCAAGGAGCATGGGAAGTAAGCTTCCCGGAGGATCCCGGACCCTCCGATGTTGATCGCTAATTGATCTCCAGCTTGTCACTGGATGTGCATCACTTTTACCAAGGCTTGCATCTCTGCCCATGTTCCGACGCTGGTGTCGGTTATAAGTTTAACCTTAGACTCAATCTTTGAGCCCGTGATGACATTGTTCTGCACGAACTTCATGGTGAGGAGTAGTTTCTCCAGGGCCCTCTCCATCTTGGACTTTGTTGCTGCCCTGGTGGCCGTTGAGGGAAGTTCTGGACTTCCGGGTGGAGAGGATGCAGATGCTTCAGACTTTATTGATAGATGAATTCTGGGAACCTGCAAGGCAAAGAGACTGTCAGAATATTTTTATCACAATAAAATAGTTACTCCGAGGTCCGAAGATCTTACCACCGTGACATTTTCTTTTCCTGAAAAGTTAGTTTCATCCAAAGATAACCGAAAAGCAAAACACATCGTAAAATTAAGATTCTTTTAAACATCTGTGTCCGGGGAATTTTATCACACTAGGTGAAGACACAGGATGGATGGTGGTAAGAGACCCGAAGCCCAGGGAAATGACCGTTAGCGAGAATGTGTAAAAATCCAAGTCATCACGCCCACGTGGGCGCCATGTGCGTAGGTATTAAATGGAATTTATAGCGATGACGGTGGAGCCAACTGCCTGAATGTGCAAAAAGGGAAAGCCACTTGGCTAGGATTGATTGCATGCATGGGATATAAATGAGGTTCTGACAGACTTTATGGAGGAGAGAGAAAACTACCTGTTTGAAACCAGCCGAGAGCCGAGCTTCAAACAGGTGGTTTTCTGCCTCGAAGCGAGCTTGGAGGCTAAAAAATAGGCACTGAGATGACTCAACAGCCCATTTAGCCACCTGAAAGGATATACACAGAGCTAAAGGATATATACAAAGAAATGAGGGGATATATACATAGACCATACACAACTATATACATATATACATGAATATACAACGCGGGGTGACGCCCGCAAAAAAACCAGATGAGACAGAAACTTATCTACAACTATCTACGGCTATCTACAGCTAAACCACCTCTGTGTAGAGGGCAGACAACCCTTTGGCAGAGAGTCAACCCACCAACAGGCGGCGAAACCAGAAAACAACAAACCAGACAAAGAAACGAAACAGAACAAACAAAACAAAAATGAAACAAAGGAGAACCAGAGAGGCGGAAATAAAATAGAGAGGAGGCAAAGCAGAAATACCAACCTGAGAACGCGGAAGACGGAGGAAAGGAGGATTTACCGCAGGAGCTCTGCAACAGCTCGAGTTATCTGACGGCCAGAGTCACCACGAAGCACTCGTATTTGCCTGAGAACGACTGAAAATGTTAAGCGCTGATTACCACAAACTCTCTGCAAATGCTCTATTAATCGCTTTGAAATCGCTCTTTAATTCGCTCTAAGTGCTCGAAGGTTTTAATTGCGGTAAATGTGAAAGTGACAGATAATTTCTATTTATACCCAAGGTAAAAAAGGCAATCCTCCTTCTTCCGGCGATCTCCAGACAAGCAAAACCTCCGGACTCCGGGCCCGGGGATTCTTCGTGATAATATCCTTAAGAACATCATGATGAATAATCCCGGAGTCCGAAATCCGGTTTCCAACAAAAGGCAACCTCCGGGACTGGAGTCCCGGAGACAGAAAGAAAACAAACAAGACACAATGCCAGGGAAGAAAACCCCAGAGAAAGAAAACAAAAAGGGAAAAAGACAAGGCAAAGCCGCAAGCAAAAGCAAAAAAGGGGGGACCCAACATTTTGCACACAAAATGTAGGGACAGGGATGCAGGGCATAACAGAATCCTCTAGAGACTTATTAAATTGGTTCACCTCCTTCTCTGTTATTTGAAATCTCTAATTCAAGCCACTTTTCTCTTCATTAGCTACTACCCTGAGCTTATCTAGCTCAGCACATGCTTCAACCATCCTAGCTCTTTGGAATTATTCTCTTTCAGATCCTTTTGGAGCCTATCACAATCCATTTCATGGGATTTTGCTTCAACTTTATATTTATCAATGGTGTTCTTTTCATTCTACAAGTATTTATCTTTGTTTTCTGATACTACCCTCTAATATTCCTCCATAAACTAAACCTTACCTTCAGGTTGTGTTAACTTAAGGTTAACACCTACTGCATATGTGTTATACTCCTTAGGGAGCATTTGATCTTGTAATTTTCCTTGTACATTTGGAACTATTGATAGAAGGGTGAACTTTTTACTCTTTTCATCATATAAGGAACTAATGGGTTTCTATGGCTTATTGGATATCTTCTTTGTTCTTCCTTTCCAAGGATTTGTCCATTCTTTCCTACTTGGTGGCACTGAAGTGACTTTCTATTAAAATATGTTCCACTCATTGGAAAAAAATAGGACATCTGGGGGAAAATTAATGGAATTGACACTAAGGTAGACTCAGTTGGTGTACCAGGGGTTGTAGACATTAGTGAACTCAAATTTTCTAGGTAAATGGGGGAATTGTCTTAACATTTGAAAATATTTTGCTAAAATGTTTTGGGGAACCATTACATTGGATACCATTGCGAACATGCACTAAATATGAGATACCCTAGGTATTGCACTTGAAGAAACCAAAGATTCAGAAGAGAGGAGGCAAGGAGAGAAACTTACTTGAGGAACTATTAGTCGAGTGATGAATGCTTGTGCTCTTATAGTGATTGGTTCCTCCTCCTCTTCCTCTAGTTCTAGCTCACTAATTTTTTGGGTCTTTCCCCTTCTCTTATCATGAGAGGCATTAAATTTCATATGTATTTTCTTTCTTGAAGATATTTGTATATGCTTTAATGTGGCAAAAATCTTTTGAGACTCCTTGACCCGTGAATTCCTTGAGTCTTGGTGGGCCACCACACTTCTTGTTTCCTTCGAGGGGGGCTATAGAGATATGCAACCGATCCTTCATTTTTTAAATATTCATATGATTCCTGGTGTATATTATCTCACTTTTCTTCAAAATTCTCATCAGTATTAGTTGCATAATAGGGAATAATTATGTTCTTGGTTTCTTGCATGTATACCCAAAAGGTGGAAATTTTTTCTTCTGTATAGTTCTCATTTTTAAATGTATTCTTCATATTCTGGGACATCTTGGTTGCAGGGTTATATTTTACTTCCACCCTATAGAAACTCATCCATGCAGGTCTAGAATCAACATGTTCAATATATAGATATATGAAAAGGTTTGGAAATTGTCGAGGGGTACTTCTTGTTTCCCAATATGGTCTAGTTTGATGGGTAATAATATTAAATATATTGGAGAGGTAATTATGAGGATCAAAATCCCAAAAATCATACGATAGAAATAAACCTAGCTGAGCCATTTTTGAACTCAATAATGACTCTTCTTTCTGTTTATTCAAAATTATACTTCAATATGCAATTGGTGGCTTATAAATCATAGTTTTATACCTCCTTGTACCCATCCTTTCATCCACCATGTAAATTTGTCTGAAAACCTCTAGGGCCAAGACTTTGTTTGGGACTATGGGTGGAAGCAAAATTGGTTCACTAGTGAAACCATGAACCCTAATTATAACAAAGTCAGTCCAATAGAACTAGTCTACAAGTAGCTCACATCTTTGTAACCAAGAGATTTGGGATCTTGAAAGCCTGGCCTCATCAATTTTATTCAGGAGGGTTTGTAAAGTGGTCCTTATAAAATATTTTACAAAGATGTCATAGTCATGGGGTTTGTAACCAAGAGATTTGGGATCTTGAAAGCCTGGCCTCATCAATTTTATTCAGGAGGGTTTGTAAAGTGGTCCTTAGAAAATATTTTACAAAGATGTCATAGTCATGGGGTTTGTTTAAAATTGAGGTCCAAATAGTAACAAGTTTCCTTCACTGGCCTAAGTCCCATATATCAAGGGGCATGAATATCTGAAATAAATCAGCATTTTGGTACAAAATCATATGAACCAATAAAGACATGTACCTAAAAATAGAAGTAATCTAATACTCTTTTAATTGTTGGGTTATTTCATCTGCAAAATCATACTGGATATTGGGACTGGAGGTGACTTCAAAAGGTAGGCAATTGCTACATGAAACTCTTCCACCATTGCATCTCCATCCATGTCATAGAAACAATCTAGCTTGGAGAAAATATGCTTGGATTCACCTTTAAAATCTACACGACTCATTGGGAATCTGGGAGGAACTGGTGCCTTTGTTTGTATTTCTATTTCCAAGAAGCCAATGGGTTTACTTACATGTGCCCAATCATTTTCTAATATATTTTTTATCAAACATTGTTGGGTTATTTAGGTCATGAGGAATATAGAGAATATTACTCAACTGAGCCAAGATAATGATCACCTTTAGCTCTCTATATTGAATGTTCCCCTCTTTAGTGTTAAAAATTTCTCCATAGCTTCAATTAATTTAGGGCATAGGTGGAATCTTGCAACCATAAATTGAGCTTTACCACTCTACCAATTTTTCGACCCAACCAGAGTATATTTTTTTTTATTTCTTCTCTGCAAGGCTCCCTCTCTGAGGCCTTTGGGGTTTGTGGCCAACTGTGGGTCCTGAATATCACCTGTAGTGTCCTTCACCAATATTGGGTCCTTAAATTTTCCAATCTTTGCAACCTTTGACTTCTTAGGGTCATCCCTAGGGGCTTGAATGCTCTGGAAAATGGTGCATCCACAAAAATATCCACCATTTTTGCGGTTGATATTGTGGCAAGGCTTGACACACTATGCTAATGTTTGATTACTCAACTATGAGACTCTTTCCTTTGAAAACTTATCTTCTAAAACTTCTAATTCTACCCTAGCTTCAAGGACATGAAAATTAATACACGAGTTAAAGGTGGTAATTTCTTGTTTGTGCACATTAATTTCCTTGGGTTTTTTTAGACTCTGAAGTTATGAATGGGGTGGTACAAATTAACCATACACCACTGTCATTTCTAAAAATGAGGTATTGATAGGAAATGAGAGATTCAAACAAAAATACGAGGGCGTTCATTTTAAAAAGAAGCAGGACTGCGTGAATTGCTATACATAGGAGAAAATAAGTCTTGGACTATGGAAGAAATGAGAACTGGTAGTAAAACAAATGTACTTGGTGATTCTTATTAAGCAAAAAACACAACTAACCTACATGCACATGGGAAGAGAAAGCTATTAATGGAAATTTATAAGGTGGACCTTTTTTACTGAGATATCAAAAGGGTTACCTTCCATATCTTCGTACTCAAAATCATTATTCTCCTTGCAGCATAAAATACAAAAAGGACCTTCCCATAAATCGTTAAATTTTGCACGTTGACCTAGCTTGGCTACTCTTTCATTGTACTTTAGAACTTGATCATTTCCTTTGGAAAGAGTGTCTGGGGATCTCTTTCCAAACCAGCATTTGATAATTCCTTGGTTATGTGATAGGGCATCATACACTTTCTCACTAGCTTCTTGTAAATTTAACAATTCTACCAACCTGATGTTCATGGTTTCATCTTCCTCAACTTTGATTGACTTCAATAGTTGTAGAGACAAGATTTCCACTGAAATTGGAAGAACAACTTATTTCCCATAGACTAGCTCATAAAGTGAAGCCTTTTAGACTTTTTTAAAAGTAATTCACTCTCCCCATAAGGTGGGCTACAAATGCTTGTGTCATTCTTGTTGATGTTTCAAGCCTACCCTTTTGATGATTCTCACCAAAATTTTACTTTTTGACTCAGCTAGTCCATTTCCTTAGGGATAGTAATTTGAAGATGTCTTCAGAAAAATACCATTATTTAGTGCAAATTGAGACATCCTTAACCCTACAAATGCCCTTACATTATTTGAAATGATTATTTTAGGAGGTCTAAACCTTGAAACTAGTTCTTCCAGGAAATTAATAATTTCATTTTCTATAGCATTTTTAAGTGTCTCTGCTTCTACTAATCTGGTGAAATAATTTGTTCTAGTTAAAATATATTTAATTCCTACCCTAAAGGGAGTATTAATCATCCCAATGAAGACCAAACCCCATTGAGAAAGTGTTTCATCAACTACAATATATTTCAGGGGCATGGCCAAATTCTTCCTCTTCCCTACAGAGAACTGATATTGTGCATATTTTATAACCAATTCAAGACAATATAAGAACATGGATGGATAGATAAATAGCCCACATAATTTTGAGCATGGTGGTCTTGGATGAGAAATTTCTACTAGAGGATTCATTGTGCATTTCCTCTAATATCTTCTGACTCGGGTTTTTATTAACACATCTTAGTAGAAAACAATTAAGTTTCTTTTAAAAAGTACTCCTTTTACCATGAGGTATCCTACACCCCTCAACCTATAATACATCTACTTACACACAGGAAGATGAAGTAGATATTTAAATGTTTGCATAAAAGTTACGCAGTCTGTCACCAAATCTTGAATCCCAATTGTGTGATTAATGAGGATTAGTTCCTCTGTTCCCTCAACTCCTTCAATTTCCTTGGAAATGTATTCACAAAGTCCTTCTCCTTGGATCACTTTGGTAGGTATGAATTATATGTCATACTCCATGATCTTGGTGATCCAATTGGCCCTCTTTTCAATAATTTCTCCTTCCATAATGTACTCTCGCACACTGGGGTGGGATACATATACCATAATCTTATTTCTAGCCACCATATGTCTGAATTTTTTAAGTTCTTTGACTATTGAAAAAAAAAATTTCTCCAAGAAATAATACCTGACTTCATATTTTTTGAGGGTTCTTGAGTAAAAATAAAGTGGATGCTCTTTTTTTTTATCATTTCCTTTCTGAGTTAGCACAATAGTAATATTTTACTCACTCTCATATACATACATTATGAAATATTTTGAAAAATTTGGATTATATAACACTTACGTGTGATGGCATGTAACTGATTAAATGGTTCACTATATTAAGTTGAAGATGATGAAAGACATTAAATCAGTTAATGGTTCGTATTGTCATTGATTTCAACTTGATATCATTTGTATAGTCATACACATAATGCCAAAGACTTCAGAGAATCAATAGAATAGAGGTTATGCTTTCAGCAATGCATAAAACTCAAGTATTCACTAAGTGACAAAATACACCAGCAGAGTGTACACCATCGGTAAAGACAAAGATAAAAGTCACAGTGATACCAGATGAGCAGAAGACAGTACTGCCCGATGAAGCAGAATCAAAGGATACCTGACGAGCTAAAAATAGTGTTGCTCGATGAACAAGATCCAATGATGCCCGAAGGACAGAGATCCCGAAGCTAACTGAAGTGACACTGACAGAACTGGCAGTTGTCACTGGCGACGAACTGCAGAATTGATCGATAGAACAGAGAGATCAGAAAATGACAAAATTTCTAGCTGGCAAAGCTAAAAGATAGACTTAACTGGTTGTTTGATTTTTTTTGTTTGACCATAGTTAAGTAAGTGATTTAAAGATGATTTACACAGTTGGCAAGAAGACAACTATGAGATAAATCAGGAGTTAAAACCGTAAATCAATTTGGCTGGATTGTTTTTCACGCCAAGAATCAAGAACCAAGAATTAAGGAATATCATGTCTATTTAAGAGACAAGCATTTTTCATTCTCTATGTGGTCTATAATCAATCAGATACACGGGGGAGTGAACTGATAGAAGATGCTGAAGAGAAACTGATGAAGGATTAACTTCATGCAGTCCTGATTAATCAAGTTGAGGGAGAGCTAAAGAATTCTGTAGACACCGACAGATAGAAAAGCACAGCATCACATAGCATAAAGAGTTAAGTACAAAGGAATTGTATTGATAGATTGATCAGAAAGATATAGTAAGTAAATAGATCTAAAAATCTGCAATTCAGTTGCATTAGAAACAGGTCATTTTGTTTCAGTTTAACCATTGAAGCATTAAGTCTCTTAATAGAGCAGTACTTAACAGTCTTTTGTAATTGAGGTATATCCTAACAGATTACCAGAAGGTTGACTCATGATAGTAGCACCGGTCTTACCTAAAGCCTATTGACAGTCTAAGAAGGAGGCTGATTCAAGGATGGTAGTAAGATTTGCATAAAGCCTATTGACAGTCAGGAGACTGATTCAAGGATGGTAGTGTAGATGCCAGATACTAAGTGACAACCTATGTATTGAAAATCCTCTAAAAAGGTCACACTTAACAGTGTGTTTGTAACATTTAACAGGGTTGGCTTCTAACAGGGCTCACTTCAAAAGAGTGAAAATTTGGGGTACCGGTCCCAGTGGTTTTTCCCTTAACAAGGCTTCCACGTTAAAGTATTTGTGTTATGTGTGTATGGTTTATTAATTTATTGTTTTACATTCTACATATGTATTTATGGATTAATTGGTACACTCTACATATTTACTGAGTATCGGTAAATACAATTTACTACTTATCGGTTATCAAGGAGAATAAGGACAGACAAGGTAAACCGATAGACAATTATTTGTTTCAAGTATTTCAAAGGCATGCATCTTGTTGGGACTTAATAATTTGAGAAGTATTGATTGGTGTATTAAAGTTTAAAATTGGATAAATTTATGAGGCCACTGATTCACCCGCCCTCTCAGTTATTACTAACAATGTGGTGGCTATGGATTCCTTTCTTTTTAAAAAATAAACCATCCCTTATGTTGTCCATTTAAAATTTGTTCTTTTCTCAACATCAAGGTGATTGGTCACACTAATCCAACAAAATCTAAAATGAATCTGTTGATGAAATTAATCTTTCCTAACAAGGATATTACTCCCTTCTTATTTACTGGCAATGGAAGCTCCAGAATGGATTTCACCTTCTCGAGGTCAATAGAAATCCCATCCTTGGAAACCACATGTCCCAGGAGTTTATCTTGAGGAACTTTAAATACACATTTCTTTGGATTTAGTTAGATTCCAAACTCCTAACACCTATGAAAATTTTTTTCCATATGATCTAGGTGGTCTTAGGTGGTCTTTCTTTTATGAGAACACACTCAGTTCATATAAGTAAATTACAAATATCCAATTTACTAGCCCCTAAAAAATTATTTCCATGGCCTTTTTAAAATTTTCCCCTCCATTAGATAGGTCGAATGACATCTTGGCATAGGCAAATGTTCCCCACTTAGTGGTGAATTTAGTTTTGTACCGGTCATCCTCAGCTACCCAAACCTAGTTGTATTCAAAGAAACAATCTAGTAAAGAAAACATCTCAAACCCGATAATAATTTGCAAGATCTACTCAATTAATGACAGAGGATAATGATCCTTTAAGGAAGCTTTATTTAAATCTCAAAAATCCATACAGAGGTCGATATCGCCACTCTTCTTCCAAATTGGCACTATATTTGACACCCAAGTGCTATGTTTGATTGGATAGATGATTTTTGAATCAATTAACTTTGTTAATTCTTGCATCGTCAAGGATTTTATCTTCAGGTTGACAAACCTCTATTTTTGTCTGATAGGTTTGGCTCCTTCTACTATTTCAATGGTCTTCTTAATGATATCCCATTTATATCCCTTCAAGTTATCATAAGTCCAAGCTATAACTCCTTTATAGTTTTCACATATGGGCTTCAGATTTTCTTTATCAATATAAAATAATAAATTTCCTACCTTTAACTTCATACCACTCTCAACTTCAAGATCTTCATAATCCTTTTGATTAGGAACAAAATTATGCTTTTAGTCAAATAATTCTTCTAAAGTTATCAACACTTGTGGTAAGTATTTCCCTTAATGGGATTATTTGATCTTCATTCTTCCTCAATCTCTAGGTGCAATTATTCAACGAACTTTGCAACCTATTGAATGAACATGGAAATTTTATCATCACTCTCAAATACTTTCCATTTCTTATCATTATCAGGTATGGATGGTCTAAAAATCACTTAAATTTAATTTTTATTCCTAGGAAAATATTTCATAGGCTCAAACTAAGATCTGATCATAGCTAGTTGATCAGTTTTTACATTGTTTCCCTAGAACTACTTGAATGTTGAAATCATCAAAAATTTAAATTAGGTACCATAACTTGTGACAATAGGATATCATGCGAGGATTATTTGCTGTAGAAGTACTGCAGACTTGTCTAGCTACCAATTTAGAATCTCCAAACAATCTAAGTTGCTTGATTCTCATTCTTTCAACTAGGTCTAGTCTTCTCAATAATACTTCATATTCTACTTCATTGTTTGTAGAACCGAACTAGAAATAGAAAGCTCTTTTTAATTCTTCTCCTAAGGGAGAAACCAAGTGTATTCTAGTACCTAAAATAGTCCATCACCTTGCTCCATAAAAATACATTGTCCATATTTAGATAATGCTCAGTGACTAATATCCTTTTATGCATTTTGTTTTTCATTAGTAACTTTAGGAATAGGATGATCTTCATTAAAAATCATATAAGTTCCTAGGCCGGTGGTATAGTAATTTAAAAAGGGGTCATTATCAATGAAGTGATTGAGTAGGACCTATTCTTCTTTGATCTTACCACCAGCTACCTCCTCATCCTCTAACATTTCAATATAATGCATCTCATCTTTGGAAACAAGGGTGTGAGTGGGTAAAAACATAAGCACAAGCTCATCTTCTATATTGGTTCTATGCATTAATTCTAACAACACTTTTCATTTAGCTCCATGTTTGGTTCTTAGGATGAGATGAGACCAATCAAGTGACATATAACCTCCTATTTTGGCAGTAAAATCTCGAGACAAGAAGACACTAAACACTAGGGAAATATCAATGACAACAATTTCTTGTAGGATCATGATATTTGGATACAAAAACATATCCAACAGAAGATCCTTTATTACACCTATGAATTGGAAATTTTTCCCATCAATTTGCATGATTTCTCTACTAGAAGGTTCATGTTCTATGTGGATAGATTTTGATATTTGTTTAGGTATAACAGTTCTACTAGCTCCAGAATCAGTCATTGAATTATGCAACAACTTATCCCCTACTATAAAAGTTAGAAAGAATGGAAAGGGTTTGGACTTACCTATTTATACTCTTTTTTTATTGTCACCCAAATTGGCTAGTATAGTTGATTTTTGTGCTCAAGAACTCTCCTACTCTACAACAGGTTCTTTTCATTTGAGTTTTTCTTTTTCAACCACAACTTCAGCTTTGGCTTGTTTATCCCAATTCTTAAGAGCCTCCTTCAATAGTTGCTTCTATTCAGGAATTGAAAGTATATCCCATATGGATATATTCACTGAATCTTTCTTTAATTGTTCAAATACATTCACAATTGGTCCCAAGGGAACCTTGGAATCTTTCAACTTGTATGGTACAAACTCATGTGGTTTATGAATTGGTTGTATAAAGGTTTTTGGAATGGTGGGATTATTAACTTCAAACCTTGGATATGGAATTTGAATTTCCTTTATTTTCATAATTGGGAGAATTACTTCACCAGTGAACATCCTCTTTGACTGAGTATTATAATCTGACACACTAGGTTCATCTTAGATGTTGACACTTGGTTAGTGAAAGAAACATAATCTTCATCTAGAATCCAAGAGAACAAATCATGATAAAGGGAATTTTGTGACTCATGTTTGAGACGCATCCCTTTCATCTAAGTTGTTAACATGGAATTATTGATCCCAGAGGAAAAGTAATTATAGACTCCAACATCAGGGTTCATCCCCTAACTTCTTTTATCTTCAACATTTTGTTTCATATTTCTCCTCAAACAATTACGAGGCATGTGAGCATCATTTCATGGAAAACAAAATGCATTAAGATCTTCAGAAAAAATATTTTGAATAACCACTAGTTCCTAGTTAGGGTTGTGAAGAACTTTCTACAGTGGGGAGGGAACATGGATAGTTTTCTTATAAGGTTATCCTTAGCCATTATTCCCTTTATTTTTATTTCCCTGATTGTTCCCACTCCAACTCTTATACCAGTTGGGATAACATGGAGGCCTCCCATTTTGACAATTTTGATCATTCTGGTAATAAGGTTTTTTGGGGCACAACCCATGCCTCTTAAGGTTTCTCAACTTATTTGAAATTATTCTTAGTAGGTTACTCATCATTCATTTTTGCTGATAGGGAAGGGGTAGCCATCTAGGGCGCCTCAGTAACTGATTAAATATACATAGATTATGGAGGGGTAGTATAGCTTTTGAAAGTTTCACTTTGGTTTTTCTCTAGGGCTTGCAAGGAAATTTGAGAAATATTGGAAATGGTGGTTTAGATAGAAGCTTTCCTGCATCTATCAAGTTATTTTCTAATCTTATGGTTATTTCAAAGGATGATGGTAAATCATTCTTCCCAACATTTGTATGGATATATTTGAGTTAAACACTTTCAAGTAGAATACAAAGGCCATGGGAGGTAAAGGATGAGCATCTATGGGAATTTTATGCTATATTTTGTGGAATATTCTATTGAATTCAACAACAATTTCTTGTGGATCTCTTTTAATATTGATTAATTATTGGAGTAATGACAAATGATCACCTTTTTCATAGAAATGACTATAAAACAAGATACCTAGATCATCCCAAGTACCTATGATATTTGGCAGAAAAGATCTATACCATTGCAATTATTTCCCTTAAAAGATGTAGCTAGGAGTCTCAAGGCTACATTGTGTTGCATAATATGATGCACCGTACAGTTATTTTCTATATCTATCATATATTTAGTAGGGTTTTTCTCCTCCTCTCTAGTGAATTTAGGTAAAACTTTCAAATAACTAGTAGAAATTGCATCCCAATTCACACCAACAGCTGGTGGAACAAGGGGGCTTCCACTGTCCTAGGAGAAAAAATTATAGTTTTCCATTGGTGTTGTGGGGATTTTTTTGTTGATACTTTTAGTGTTAGTTCCAACTATCAATTGAGGGAGCACTAATCCAGATAGAAGGTAGTTTGAAATCTTGTGACAGGATTGTGTTTCATACATATATTTTATATCAAGCTCAAGGATGGTTTGGTCCCACCAGGCATGCCATAAAAAGGAACTATTGATCCCAAATTTTGGAACTCAGAAAGGTAATAGATCTTATGGGAAGTTCAAATGGTGTGGGACTAGGATGCTACCATTTAAAACAACCTCCAGGATTGAGAAGTTGAATCTTCATGAATAGGCGGTTTGAAAAGAGATAATGCTATTTATTAAATCTAAAACTATGAAAATGCGTCATAACATTTCACAACTCAAAGAAACTTACAATAAATCAAGATTGCTTACACAAATTAGAATGTAAAAATTATCCCACAATTCAGCATAGTATGCCACAATCCCTTAATTGTTGAAGTGAGAAAAAAATAACTAATCTATGACATGGGTTATAACTTTCATATCACTTTGTGATTCCATCCGTAAAAGATACAGAGACAACATAATGATTCAATAGAATTCTCATTCATCTATGCATTCTAAATACCATTACAGACATAAAAATTCATATATACAACTATGTCTAACTAGAAGCGTATATAACATGATCCATTTAAATTAAAGACAACCTCATAAACAAAGATGTAAGACTCAAACAAAATAGTTGTTGCCCAAATGACATAAAATTTTATTACATTAAATATTAGTTCAAAACCTAAAAGGCTCAATAGAGCACAATCCACCTTTCAAATTAACATAAACTTCATAGAAATAAAGTCTAAAATGGATATCTAAACAAGTATATAAAACAAATAGTATTTTCTCTCATGAAATAGAGTTCTCAATTTTTTTTGCATAATTCAGCCCTTAAAAATAGAGCTAACTACCCCCCTATTAAGCAAAACCTCTACCATAAAAATATTATTTGAATCATTATGCAGCTCTAAAAGGTTCCCACATACATGTCATCGATCATTTGAGAGAAACCATCATTGGGCATGTTGTAAAATAGAAGTAGATCCATCAAACACACATCCAATAACTTAATTGACCACCTTTTATCCATCATGTTCGTTGAATGGATGACAACAACCCTTTTCCTTGAACCCCGCAAATGACACATGTTGCAACGACAAGATTTCTCATAAGAATTTTTCCTTTCTTTTCCTCAAAAGTTACGTGGACATGACATGTGTCCCATGAGAAGAAAATCCCACATACAAAAAGCTAAACATTTCTCTTTGTAAGGGATGATCTCCCGCCCAACTTTGAAACAAGGAAATCTCAAACATGATAATTGCACTGTATAAATTTGGGTTTTCTATATAATAATATACACGATCCATTAGGATACCTAGAAAAAAATAAAGTGACCACCATCTGATGCATGAATTAACCCACCCTCCATCATGTCATTGCTACCAGACATAGGAGGCCATTTAAAGATAAAACCACACAATTGTCGTAAGAAAAACATAAGTCTTGTCTCAACTAATATCCCAAACACAAACATTGAATCCAAAGGTAAAAAAATGCATTAGTAGCTATCAAGAACCAATAACCATAGCTGAAATAGAACCTACAACAAGTGATAACACATCCAACTATCCATACCTCTAAGGTATACAAAACGTAACAAGTGAATCTCATAACATCAACATATACAACCTGTGCATGCAAACACAAGCTCCAAGACCAATACCTTCCACATACATACCTAGAAGCTCTCATTGCATAGGTAATAACGAATCTGAAATGAATCCACTAACAAAATTGCATACAAAGTATAACCATAAACTTTTAGTATCAAGAACATCATGGTGATCCACACATGTAACCCGCATAGTTGCACACTCTCCCACAACATGTCACCACCCTCCCAAATCATATGAATGTGAAACTCATGAGAAATCATATGAAAAATATATTAATAACACTTCATTGTAATAGTGTAAAATTACAAATTCTTCAGTGATGAAAATGGTATTACGACCTTTATCTTTGCAATGATAACATTATACTTCTTTCATAAAACTTGGAAATGCAACTAATTTTTTTGTCTCCTTAACCTTTTTCACAATATATTATGTTTTCAATATTTTGAGCTCTTCAACATAATTAATCATTAAGAACATGTTTTCAAAATCTTCAAGGATTTTGTTGCAACACTCTAAAAGAGATCTTGCACATTTGTCAATTTGTGTTTTAAAAAAAATCATTTGAGTTTACTAAGGCATTTGGATTTGCAACAATAATTTATGATTCATTTTATGAAAGATCCATAGTTTCAATTATTTGTTGATTATCCAAGAACAATAAAATTAAAGTTAGTATTTAAAAATTATAAGACAAACTATCTATAAATAGTGAAAAAGTTATATTAGAAAATAATAACATTTAGTAATAAAAATTAAGCATGAGACATATAACTAAAACACTTAACAATCATTAAAGAAAATTTGAACTTATTATAATGAAACATTTAATAGTCATTGAAGAAGATTTAAACATAATGTAATGTATAAAACATAATAGTTAATGAAGCAAATGTGAACATATGTCAAAAAAATTAGTAGACATTAAAGAAAAATTAAACATAATGTATCACATCATCTAACAATTTATTACTTAACAATAATTGCAACATTTTTTCACATAATGTATTACATCAAGTAATAATATATTACTTAGTAGTCATTTAAAATTAATTTTTAGAAAAATTACAATACATCAATTATTTTGTAAATATCTGAGTGTGTTTTCTTTATCTTTTTGCTTGGAAAGTTTTTTTTTCATAATGGTAATCTTGGTCTTTCTCTTGAGCCTATATCAACTATAGATTTTGAAAGATTTATTCCCCGATATTTATGAATTGTCAATGCCCATGCCAATCTTAATGGTAATTAAAGTGTTATACCCCTCTATTTTGGTGTTATTAGAACTATATTTGGATGATCATCTAATGGTATTCTAAAATGATTGTCAATTTGAAACACTTCCTAGTTTGTAGACAATCTTTTTAATATACCCCAACACTCCATTTACAAGACATGCTTGTATCCAAAGATTTGAATTCAACATTACACTTGAAGATTTACCGATTAGTAACTCTAGATCAAGTTCATCATTCAAACAATCTTCTATTGTACTAACACTTCTTTCTTTTGTTGCAAGACTACATGCAACGGGATGCTTCAATGAGTATAACACTCTCTTGTTCTAATTATGAACATTGTCATTTGTTTAGAATAAATTAATTTTTTTTTTTGTTTTCTTAGATCTTTTAGAGACTTTACACAAGATAGTTCCAAAAATTTCAATCTTGGTCTTTCTCTTGAGCCTATATCAACTATAGATTTTGAAAGAGTTATTCCCCGATATTTATGAATTATCAATGCCCATGCCAATCTTAATGGTAATTAAAGTGTTATACCCCTCTATATTGGTGTTATTAGAACTATATTTGGATGATCATCTAATGGTATTCTAAAATGATTGTCAAATTGAAACACTTCCTAGTTTGTAGACAATCTTTTTAATATACTCCAACACTCCATTTACAAGACATGCGTGTATCCAAATATTTGAAGTCAACATTACACTTGAATCTTTACCAATCAGTAACTTTAGATCAAGTTCATCATTTGAACAATCTTCTATTGTACTAACACTTCTTTCTTTTGTTGCAAGACTACATGCAACGAGATGCTTCAATGAATATAACACTCTTTTGTTCTAATTATGAACATTGTCATTTGTTGAGAATAAATTAATTGTATTTTCAAACTCATTATTGCTTGTAGCATATAGGCTTTTAAGGGTTCTCATCATAAGAAAATTTCAGTCATCTAGTTTTGGGTTAAAATCTCTTAGATTTATTAAAAGTTGACAAAATATTTGTTGATGGATGTTTTCTTCCTCTTGTCTGAATATTTTGTCTAAAGTAACCACAATTTTTAATTCTCCCATAGTAATTTTTTCTATATATTGCTATCATGTGTTAGCCTATCATTGACTGGAAGTAACTAACCAAGTCACCAACCAAAATGATAAATATACCTCTAGAAATTATTTTCAAACTATGTACGAATATAAAAATCAATTTAGTGCATATGAGTTAAATTAAATATTATATAAAATAATTGGCATCATTAGCAACAATAAAAGGTATACCTGCAAAGCTTATGTCTGCACTTTTTGGGAATGCTAGCTTGAGTTGAGAATCTATGTTTTCCAGCTATTTTTGACCAATGAAGCTCATTTCATCAATCAAAATATATTTAATATGTGTCGTTTCCTCTTGAAAGCTTGTAAGTCTTGTTCCTTGTAGCTACGAAAAATCTCTTATTGGGATTCTCAGCTTTGAATGAATTTTAGAAGCTTCTATATTTAAGGTTACAACTCATGTTGGTGCAAGTAATAGAAGAGAAGAATAAATTTTTATTGCTGCATTTTGAAGAGATTGAATACAAATGGAACCAATTGGAAAGACTTACATGTATCATTTTTCCTTGAATTGTCATAAATAAAGGAAACCCTATCTTATTGCAATAGTAGTGTGGCTTAATTATGTTGATTTTCTTTTGTTTCTTTTCACTGAGGGTTGTGAAGTTGATGCATTGTAGTATGTCATCATAAATGAGGCATCCATGATCCTTCATGTTTCTTATAAAATTGATTGCTCCAACTCTGTACTCTTTGTCTTGATATTCATTAGATCAATTTGTATTTCTATCAATGTATTTTCTTTCCAACATATATATTTCTTAAATTTCCATATGTTGACCATGGTGTAGGCTAGATATAATTTCTCATTCATGCTTTGTGGTATTTTCTTAAATAGCTCTATTTTCTTCAATTTTAGAATCACTACTAACTTCAACATTTTTTGTAGTTGTTCTTCCACATATCAAGGATTATAATTGAATGACTCTCACTTTTCTATTATGGAGTCATTATCATGACCAATATATTTTTTAATGTCATGAAATGGTTTATATAATAACAAGTCTGATAAATAAATTTTAATCCATTTATTTAAATTATATCGAGTAATGAATAGAAACCTAGAAAAACACTTATGATAGTTTCTCTTTGTCTTGGACCCCATTTTGTGTATCCTCTTCTACTAGGATTATATATCCATGATCTAGTTGCATCAATTAATGTGACATCTTCTATAAAAATATATCTTTTTAAATGCATAAATGAAATATTTTGGTTTTTTGTAATACCCCTCCAACCCTAACATGTCTTTTTAGTTATTTGATGGAGTTTATGGAATGATATAGGATCCTCTCTTTTTCTTGTGTTGCTCATGTAATTATGATTCTTCTTTAGGTATTGGTATTGAGACACTTGTCTAATCTTTTCTATAAGCTTGTTTTGTTTCATAATCTAGTACACAATGATGATAAACATATTGACGTTATTATTATTATTATTATTATAATATATATATATATATATATATTATAGTTATCACCTTTGTATGTATTCATCTCTACTTATGTGTTTTTTATATTTCATGACCTTTGTAGAAGTGGATAGGACATGGATGTTATGTGTTAGGATAGGTACATGTGAGATCTATGTGATTACTATTTGGGTTCTCTTCTCTATAACTACGATTACTTTTGGATAAACTAGTTATTATGATCAACGATATTAGGATCATTTATGATGATTTGATATTCATGCTCTAATGGATATATGAACGTTATTCATATTCTCATTAGTTGGTCAAGACTATGATTTCATGATATCTTTAATGATTAAATGTTTATGATTATTGGACTTACCTATGAGCATATGATGATTATGATTAATATTTATGTATTCATTGATTTCACCTATGATTACATTCTAACCCTTACTTTGTTTACCTTACTCATGATGTTCTGGATATATTTTATTTAATTCTTAGATGTGTGTATGTTCATGTTTATGATCTGTCTGTATGACTAGGGACAAAATTGTAGCTACTCACCTGGTGAGATCCACACGATGTCTTGATCCCTATCATTGTTTTTTCTCTCTTCTTTATATGTATATGTGCATGTATTTTTATTATGTGATGTAGGATTGAAACTACCAGACATAAAATTCACATGGATCCACAAGTCTAAGAATTCCCTCAAAATCATCGATGGTTTTTGTTTATTGGAGATAGTGCCAAGGGCTTGCATGGATGGTAACTAATAAATGAGAATATATATATATATATATATATATATGGAGTATTAATTATATAACTATGGTATTAATTATCAATAGTTATAATAGATGGTTGAAAGGGTGGTTTTTCATGTACAAATCCCTTCAAAGGGGTTTTCTGGGAGATGAATACAGGAGTCTCTGGAGAAACTTTATAGAGAGAAGTTATGGAGATTCTTGGGATGTTTTGTGATTCATTTAGAGTTTTATATGAGAGTTTTATTTGAAAAACTATTATGTGAGAGCCCTCTAAAAATTGAGGGAGAGAGCGTTGATTTCTATTAAGACTCTTCTAGGTTGGGTTGCATTGATTTTATCTTCCTCTAGAGTGGAAAGAGAGTTGAGAGAGATATTTTATATTGTATTACCTTTTTGTGAGTGTTGAGTGATTTGAGAGAGAGAGAGAGAGAGAGAGAGAGAGTTGGATTAATTTTTATTGCATTTCTTTGTATTGGAGTGTTTGGAATTGCTTTTGGATTACTAGAGAGGATTGGAGACTCCTTCTGAGTGTGTGAAGATTGGATTGGACCTCCTTGTTTCTTCATCATTTTGGATGCTACACAGGACTAGAGGTAGGATCCAATCTTGAGAAATGGGAGTGTTCCATCTTGTGTGTGCATTGTTTGATGAATATGTTACTGTTGTTGTAGTTTTAATGAGAATATAAGTGTTCTATCAATATGAATTTGTCTTAATGTATGTGCTTTGATTTTCTTATGTTTTAAAATGCAACTTCCTGTATAAATACATAAACTATGACTGGTCCGAGACTTAGATTATTATTGCCTCACAATAATATCTTTTATGTAATCCAAAATTGAACTTCTTATAATGGTCCTTATGCCAACACTATGAACTCATGAATTAATTTTTAGCATTTTAATTTATCCTTGATCAAAACTTAGAATTGAAACATACACATATAAAAAATATGCAGTGTAACATTTTGGCTTTAATTCTGAGGGAATGCCCTTCGATGGATAAATGGTCATGTACAACCCGATGAGTCTAAAATGGATATGTTCCTAGCTACCTATGATATTCAGAATTGGGTGATAAATGACTCCAATGTATGCAATGTCTAGTAAGATATTACATATAATGTAATAGTCTTTTGTATTGGGAAAGGATTCTGGGTTTTCTTTCTAGTTATTTCCTGGATGATCCCTTGAATCAGTTTATATTCTATAATTAATATATAGTGGCCTGCCCACTTTTGCATTAAAAAAAATATGGAGTGAATTGAATGAGAACTTTGAATTTTTTAAATTCACAACTCATAAAATCAACACATATGAGAGAACCAATCAGCATTCTATAAAACATATAATTGCTATGTCAATTGTTATACAAGACTCAATTACATTGGTTAAACCTAACTGAGTATGAAATAATCCTACTTGAATTTTGGACAAAAATTCTCAGCCCTTCCTAAGTGATCTTAGAAATCTTTGAGTAAGGATTGCAACAAGCTTAGGATCACTTAGGGGGAAAAATACAATTGATTGCTTAGCAATGATAAAATCCCAGGAAAACATCTCCAAATCTTTAAATTCTGAAAACGTAGGAATTGGTGTTAGCAAAGTGACATCTAGTAATTTTGTTTGGAATTAATTAGATACAACTTATTTGAATTGTGTAGGATAACCATAATTTTTTACAGCAAATTTAAGGTACATATTCACATAGTTATTCTCCCTATAAATAAGCTCAAGTTTTATGTTAATAATGTTGGCAAGTGTCTCATTCAAGAGTGTTCAGGAACATATTAGGGTTTTCATTTATGGAAAAACATCAGTTATGAATGATCGCTTGGAGTGAAACATAGTTTTGGAGTTAAGGCTTGTAAAACTGACTAAGTCCATAAAGTAGTTTACAAGGTACATGAGTACAGTTTTGGGTAGAGAACACTATATATGATGAATGAAGACATGAAAGCTTAGAGGAAGATGTTTTGGGGTGTGTTAGACCTTCATTTAAGGTCACTTGAGTTTTGGAGTTTAGAGATGAAAGATACATATGTTTGAAGTCATGCAAAGACAATGATACAGGGAGACATAGCAGTTGAATGGTCGCGATGATTGAGGGAGTATAACGTGGAATCCAAATGTGCTATGTTGGATTTGGATTTTTTATTACCTATATTTTGGTAGTGTATGATCGTCTACTTGTACTTACTTTTTGTATAAGTGTTGGTTCCATTTTATGATGTATTTGGGAGCCGACTAGGTGTGGAATAAAGTAAATATATGAAGAGCTTTTGAGAAGTGAAGTATGGTTATTGTGCGAACAGATGAATGGATGCATTGTGATGTTAGAATTAGAGAGATGGTGATGCAAGATACAACTGGAACTACTTAAGCATAGTTGATGCTTGTTTATGTTCATTTTGATAAAACATTGTAACAGAGACATATTTTTTATTGTATGAGTAGTAAGCTTAGTGTATACCCCTAACAAGGTTTTGTATTCCTTTAACATGGGAATATACTAATGTAATACTCATCTCCTAACAAGGCTAGGTCCCCTAATAGGGACACAATACTTTTAGTGCATATTTTTGGGTACCATCCCCACCGGGGTTTTCCCTTGGCTAGGGTTTCCTCGAGAATAAATTCATCATGTTATGAGTTGTGTGCTTTTTGTTTATGTTCTTTTCATTTCAGTAATTATCTGGTTAAGTTGGAATTTGATAAGTTTAAGTTTAAAGTGTTGTAATATTGATTCACCACCCCCCCCCCCCTCTCAGTATTACTTAATCCTAACAATTGGTATCAGATCTATTGGGACAAATGCAGATTGAACTTGATGGCTATAAGAACAAATATCTGGAATTAGAGAAATACAATAATATCATAAAGGGAGACCTTGTTGAGGCTAAGAAACATATTGAAAAACTTCATATGATCATTGATAAGATCAATGATTAGAGAGATAGACAAAAACCTAAAGGAGTATGACTGGATTTGGCTTCAATGAAGCTGAAAGTTCAAAGACTCGGGAAGAAAAATCTGAAGTAAGGATTGATGACCAAAGACCTACCCATGAGGAACCTAGAGAGAATATCAGACCTTTCAGAGGTAGATTTTTTGGATGCAACAAGATTGGACATATGAAGAGGGATTTTAGAGGTAAATCCCCTTATAAGCCCTTTCTTCTCTATTGTTTCAATTGTTATGCATAAGGGCACAAGAAGGAAGAATGTAGGAAGCCTGATCAATGTAGAACCAAGCAAGATTAAATTAGAGAAGAAATAGCAAATAAGATCACATTTTACAAGTGCAATAACTTTGGGCACATTGCAAAGTATTGTAAGTTGTAGATTAATCAGAACAGAACACCTCCTACATACTACAAATGTAATAATCCAGGACACATAAAAATTTTGCAGATACAGTGGAACTGAGAACATAAGTGGACCTCCACCTATTATTGTGAAGAATAATATTGGCGATACTGGTAAGAATCTTGTAGACTACATGGATGAATTTAACAGTCATTTTAGGAATGTAGGAGATATGAACAGTGACAAGGTATGGAAGGTAAAGGAACCAAGTGAGGAAAAGGTTCAGAGAGAGTCAATAGATACTACTGAGTCTTCTCCTGCTGCTAACATTGCTACATCAACCTAGATGGCCAAGCATGGCCTTAGGGGGAGAATTGAAAAGAAACATCATAAATCTATACAGCCCCTGATTATGAAGAATAAGCTCTTGCAAGCTTAGGGAGAGTATGTATAAATGTTATGGAACATGTATCTATGATCGCATATCTTTATAGTCTATATCTTGTGATCGCCAGATTGTTAGTTGACTAGATCATTTGCAAAGATGAGTTTATAGGTAATTGTGTCATTTCTTTACTCATTGAAGTATAAGGACAAACAAAAGAACTTATTTAATCATCATTCAAATAGAAAATTTGAAGAAGAATAGATATTTGAGCAAGAAGATCAAAGAATCCAGAGCATTGAGTGATTGGACAAAGCAGAAATTCACAGAATCAACAATCAAAAGGTATTTAGATCACTCGTGAACTTGTGAATATGGATACACCAATGATATTTGATAATGCTGAGAGACCTAGATACAAGTTTAAAAGACATCCTTGAAAATCCACTGAAGATGATCCAGAAGGTGTGTTTTCTCAAATTCCCCACAGAGTTCTTTGCATAGAGGAAATTAGGGCTTATATCCATTGCAAGTATGAATCCTTAGGAGATTTTGAGATCTTCAAGGAAATGAAGGATATTATTAAAGAGGATGGAAAGTGGAAGGATGAGTTTTCTCATCTTAAGAATCTCAACATAATGAAAATGACAGAATTGCATGAGTTTGACGAAGAAGAATGGTTCAAAATATTGTTGAGTAGAGTACACGACCAATTCATTTGGATTGGTGAGCTTCCTATGAAGATTTGCACTAAGTTGATCCATGACATTACTGGTCTGGATAACTATGAAGTCATCCCTATTGTAGAGAAGAACACCAAGAAGTAGGCAGAAACCCTAACTCACTCAAAATGGGATAAAAGGGAAATGACGGTGGTTGACATCTTCCAGTAAGATGTTAGACTAGTTGCAACAATTCTTGGATACAAACTTCATTATAGGCCGATCTAACTCATTTTTTGTTGGTGTTATAATGATGGCATATAAGATGCTAAAGGAGAATATCAAATATAATTTATGTGAAGTTCTTGCACAGTAGTTCATGGAGAATGTGAAATAAATAAAGAGAGATAGGACTAACGCATTCATATTTGGATCACTTTTGATACATATCTATATACACATTTTAGATAAGTTCTCACCTATGCACTTTGGAGCTTGGAAAGATAATGAACCCATTGGTCTACAAGTATCAAATAGCTACACAAGACATAATAGCACATGGTTAGATGGATAACTATTTGCAATGATTAAAATCCTATAGAGAGAGATGAAACAAAGAATGAGGTATTGAAGACAATTATTCAATTGTGTATTGTCATTGATGTTACACATGTATATACACTTATGTAGTGATGTTACACAAATGTCTACATATAGACCGAGCATAGTTGGTGAATGGAAAGAGTTTTTTAGTGTTGACCAACATCAGTTAGGTATTGAAGATGTTCAGTGTTGACCGATTCACTTGGGCATTTCAGTCATGGTCGAGCATTAAAGAAACTCAGTGGTAACCGGGTTGATTATTCAGTGTCAGTGGACAAATAGTGGTTTGCATTCTATAATTAATTGGTTATATGAGGCCGACTGCATTGTGATTTATTACTTATTTAGAAGTATATTCAAGCTGACTTGACAAGGCTTATCATATATATGAAAGGTCAAGTTTGTATTGAATGAGAGTGTGAGTGTGAAAAGTTGAAGATAAGCAGAAGTGTGGAATTCTATGATATGAAGAGTGAAGGAAAAATCAAATGGGATTATGATTAAGGAAAGAACACTTGGAGCCACAATATAATATTTGATAAGAAAGGATCCAGTTATAATCAAAACATAGATCTGAATTAGCAAAGAAAGATGCTTACACATACAGGTCAATTCATTGTTACTTTCTAACACTTGTAGCAGTGATCTCAAATCTCTTAACAGAGTAAACTTAACAGTCTATTTGTAAATCCTCTCACAAGGTAGAATTTTTATGTTGAAGTGTTGAAGACCTCTAACAAGACCACTCCTCACAGGGTGATTTAAATCCTCTAATAGGGTCACACCTAACAGTTTGTTTTTGTAACCTTTTATAGGGTTGGCTCCTAATAGGGCTCACTTCAGAAGAGTGAAAAATAGTAACTAGTTACATTGGTGGTTTTTCCCATATTGGGTTTCCACATTAAATCTTGGTGTCACCTGTGTATATGTTATTTTTTTTATGCTTTATATTTCTGCACTTAATCACTAAAGTATAATTGCATTGGATATCATAAAGATTTCTTTAACACCTGAGTTATAGAAGAATGTCTTAATTAACCGAGTAAGAGTGTTATATTGTTTAAGACATCTAAGGGATAAGGGATTTGTTTTGGAGTAACTGATTCACCCCTCCCCTCTCAGTTACTTATCTCATTTCCAACAATTGGTATCAGGGCTTGAAGTGCTTTTAGAGAAGGTTTCAAGGCCTAAGCTAAATATCAGAGATGTCTTACAGAAGGGAGATCCCAAAGCTAAACAAAGACAAATTCCTTGCATGGCAAGAGCTGATGAAGCTACATCTATCTACTATTGGAGATGTTGGTTTGAAATTTTTGGACAAAAAATATGTGGAACCAACAACAACTATGATTGTGGAATAGATGATGGAATGGAAGCTTCATAACATAATGATGATTGATATAGCTTCTTCACTCAGCTACTCAAAATTTGATGAAGTCAAGGACTTCCCTACAGTCTATGATATGTGGAAGAAATTACATGACATTCATGGAGGAGATGCGAATGTAAAGAGCCAAAGAAGAAAGTCTCAGAGGACAATTTGATCAGATGAAAATGAAAGAAGGAGAAGACATTACAAAATACAGTGAAAGAATCAAGAATATTGTGTGTGTCATCAGAGCTGCAGGAGGAATAATTGAAGATACAACAATAGTCAGAAAGGTATTAAGAACTTTACTTCCTATCTATGCTATTAGAGTTTTAGTTATTCAAGAGATGAGGTGCAATAAGGATATAACTCTGGATACATTAGTTGGAAGGCTTACAACTTTTGAGTTGGACAACTTTGACAATTATTCTCCTAGCTCTAGCAATCTTGAGTCTACATTCAAAGCTAAATTAAACCTTGGTAAGAAGGATAGATACTCAAATGGAATAGAAAAAATAAGAAATAGATCCATTATGGATTGTGCCAAAACCCTAATTATTGAAAATAATGTTGTTGCCAAATACTGGAAGGAGGCCATCAGCACTACAGTGTCCACCTTGAACTGAGTTCAACTGAAGAAAGGTAGTAACCAGACACCTTTTGAATTATGGTATGGCTATAAACCTAATTTTCATTATTTCAAAGTATTTGGAAGTAAATGCTACATCTTGAAGGAAGCAAGAAATGGAAAACTTGATGCAAAAAGTGATGAAGGAGTATTCCTAGGCTACTCATGTAAAAGCAAAGCATACAAATGTATGAATCTTACTACTCATAAAGTCATAGAAAGTGTACATTTGAAGATTGATGAGTTTGTAGAAAGATGTGAAGAGAAGAGCAGTAAAGAGACTGAAGACTACAAGAACTTTGTGTATCATGAACCTGATACTATGTCTATGACTCGAGCAATGGTGATTGGATAGCAGAACTATCAACCATTGAATATACCAACACAAACTATACAACCTGAGTTGCAGATTGTGCAACACAAGCTGCTGGTAGAAGAGACCAAGTCATAGACAGAGGGAACCTAGTCTCAGATAGAGGGACCTAAGTCATAGATAGAGGAATCTGAGTCACAGACAGTGGAACCTGAGCATCAGACAGAAGAATAGGAAAGAATGTTTGAGAATGATAGACCTAGTGGATTAAGTCCAGAATAAAGATTGGAGGATCCAGTACTTTCTAAATATGTTAGAAGGCATCACGCACCTAAGAAAATAATTGGAGATTAGACATAAGGTGTAATGACAAGGAACAAAATCAAAGGTACATATTTAATAAGTGAATTTGAACCTAGAACTATTAAAGATACATTGAATGATGAAAGTTGGATAGAGGCAATGAATGAAGAAATTGAGCAGATTGAGAAGAACAAAACTTGGACTCTTGTGCCTAGGCCAAAGGACAAGAATGTGATTGGAACCAAGTAGGTTTTTAGAAATCAGATGAATTAAAATGGTGAAGCTTCTAGAAACAAGGCCAGACTAGTTTATAAAGGATATGCTCAAGAAGAGGGTATTGATTATGGAGAAACTTTTTCTCCTGTTGCAAGACTTGAAGGAGTCAGAACTATTTTGTCATATGTTGCACATAAAGGATACAAAGTATATTAAATGGATGTGAAATCTACATTTCTAAATGGAATCCTAGAAGAAGTCTACATTGAGCAACTTGAAGGATTTGTTGATCCTAGTAGTAGGAATATTCTTTGCAAGCTATACAAAGCACTATATGGACTAAATCAAGTGCCCAGAGCCTGGTATGAAAGACTGCATGGTTACCTAGTAAATATTGGATTTTAGAGAACCAATGATAATAGTAGCTTGTACATCAAAGAAGGACCACATAATAAAATATTGTTAGCAGAGATATTTGTTGATGACATATTATTCACTGGATATGATGACTTATGCAAAGCATTCTCTGTAGCAATGAGTAAAGAGTTTGAGATGTCTATGTTTGGTGAGATCAAATTCTTTGTTGGATTACAAGTTCATAAAATGAAGGATGATATCTACATTGCTCAATCAAAATATATCAAGGAGATACTCAAGAAATTTGGAATGGAAGATTCCAAACCTGTTGGAACACCCATGTGCACTAGACAAAAATTGTCTAAGGGTGATGATTCAAAGGAGGTAGATCAGACCAACTATATATCCATGATTGGAAAATTGCAATATGTTGTTCATGCCAGCTGTAATATTAAATTAGTAGTTGGTATTATTGGAAGATTCTCAGCTAATCCTAGAGACAATCACCTAATGGCAATCAAATGAATTTTGAGATATTTGAAGGGTACTAAAGACTATGGTTTATGGTATAAGAAAGGTGGGAACTTTGATTTGAAGACATTCACTGATGTTGATTGGGCTAGAATTGTTGATGACAGGAAAAGCACCAGTGGTGGAGCTTTCTTTCTTGGAAATAGGTTAGTGTCTTGGACTAGAAAGAAATAGAATTGTATCTCTTAGTCTATAACAGAGGCAGAATATGTCGCTATAGCAGTGAATTATCCAAACATCATATGGTTCAAGTAGTTGTTGTCAGGAATGAAGGAAGAAGTAAAAGAACCAATTATTATCTACTGTGACAACACCAATGTCATTAACATTTCAAAGAATCCTGTGATGCACACCAAAACCAAGCACATAGCAATAAAGTATCATTTCTTGAGGGAATTGGTACAGAATAAAGAAGTAAGGTTGGAATATGTGAGTACTAAAGAACAAGTTGCAGACATATTCAGCAAACCTTTACCTAAGGATGCATTTTTGTATCTTAGAGGAAAGATAGGGGTGCTTCCACTAACTGAAGCTCGCTAAAATGCACTTTAGTGATGCATCAACCCGAGCCATAGTGAAGATCTATCAGTTGATGCAGGTACATCAGAGCCCATTCCAAATGAATTAGTACATTCAGGTACATTACAACTTCAAAGAGAAATAGTATTGACTATCGGTATTGATATTTAGTATTTGTGGAGATGAATTCTTTGGCATCTATTTTCAAAGAGGGAGAGTTTGATATAATACAAAAGAAATTAATCAAGAAACATAGTTTGATGTCAGAGGGAGAAATTAATCAAGAGACAGAGTTTGATGAAAGAGGGAGCTTTTGGATGAGAATCAGAATGAGGCTAAAGACATTAAAAAAAGTTTTATGTTGCTCTACAGTTCTTTTTATTATGACATTTTGTGTTGCCATCAATGCCAAAGAGGGAGATTGTTGAAGACAATTATTCAATTGTGTATTGTCATTGATGTTACACATGTATATACACTTATGTAGTGATGTTACACAAATGTCTACATCCAGACCAAGCATAGTTGGTGAATGGAAATATTTTTTTAGTGTTGACTGAGATCATTCAGGTATTGAAGATGTTCAGTGTTGACCAAGTCACTCAGGCATTTTAGTCATGGTCAGGCATTAAAGAAACTCAGTGTTAACCAAGTTGATTATTCAGTGTCAGCTAACTAATAGTGGTTTACATTATATAATTAATTGGTTATATGAGGCTGACTGAATTGTGATTTATTACTTATTTAGAAGTATATTCAAGCTGACTTGATAGTGCTTATCATATATATGAAAGTTCAAGTTTGGATTGAATGAGAGTGTGAGTGTGAAAAGTTGAAGATAAGCAGAAGTGTGGAATTCTGTGATATGAAGAGTGAAGATGAAATGAGATGGGATTTTGATTGAGGAGTATTTGATCAGCAAGCATCCAATTATAATAATAACAGAGATATGAATCAGCAAATACATTTTCTTACACATACAGGTCAATTCATTGTTACTTTCTAACAATTGTACCAATGATCTCAAATCTCTTAACATAGTAGACTTAAAAGTCTTTTTATAATTCCTCTCACAAGGTAGCATTTCTATGTTGAAGTGTTGAAGACCTCTAACAAGGCCAATCCTCACAAGGTGATTTATATCCTCTAACAGGGTCACACCTAACAGTGTGTTTTTGTAACCTTTAACAGGGTTGGCTCCTAACAGGGCTCACTTCAGAAGAGTGAAAAATAGTAACTAGTTACATTGGTGGTTTTTCCCATATTGGGTTTCCACGTTAAATCTTGGTGTCACATATGTATATGTTATTTTCTTCATGCTTTTTGTTTCTGCACTTAATCACTAAAGTATAATTGCATTGGATATCATAAAGATTGCTTTAACACCTGAGTTACAGAATAATATCTTAATTAACCGAGTAACAGTGTTATATTGTTTAAGACATCTAAGGGAAAAGGGATTTGTTTTGGAGTAATTGATTCACCCCTCCCCTCTCAATTACTTATCTCATTTCCAACATTAGGGTACCAGAGGAAATGGTAGAAAAGTACAAGGAGACAATATGTTTCATGGTTGAAACTGATTGTGTTTATTTTGAGGCAGTTGACTCAAGGATGAAGCGGTGTTACCCTATGGGGTATGAAGTGGGTAAAGAAGTATTAACTATGTAGGTTGAGCATGTACTATCTTATAATTTAGATCCATCAAAGGAAAGATGGGGTACATATGAGGAGAAATCCTCTAGGATCATAGAAGAATTCACAAGAACAGCTAGGAGAAAGAAATTTGAAAATGTTGTAGATAATCTAGCAGGTAAAGCTAGAATTACTAAAGAAGAAATGGAGATAAGAAGGAAGATGATTGAAAGAGCATCTAGAGTGGCAAGCTTTGTCCCTATAGCTCTTCCACCTCTAGAAACTGATAAAACTTCTAGTCCACCCTCTACTGTGGCAGAAGTACCTGTGAGACATCGTAGACTGTGAAGGTTGCAGAAACCCATGCGAAGAGAACAAGGTCCTCTAAACAAAGTCCCCACACAAGAAATAGAGGAAAGATGAGGAAAATAATTTAGATGTAGAAAATATGGAAGAAGAAAAGTAGAAAGAAGCACAAGATAAGAAATCAAAAGATAAACATGTGAGCAGACAACTCTGGAAACCTGACTTGAAAATGATGGAGAAAAGAGTTGTGGACCAAGGAAAGGTAAATCAAGTAAGAAAATTTTATGATAGGTATGATTCAAATGATCAAATCCTTATAGAAGATATTTTGATTAAGCACATGTTATTTTTCAAGAAGAATTTTTTAGAGATGGTTGGAAGCATTCCTCAAGAGCTGTATGATAAACTTGAAGTGAGGAAACAATTAGCACTACAAGAAGATGATCAAATCAGGATAAAAGCTATTGAAGACATATTACCAGTAATATCATATGATGAGCATAAAATAATTATGAATGCACTGAAACCCATGTTAAGAACTAAGTCCAAGGTGATCAAGATTATAAAAAGAAAGTGTGATGAGGTAATTGAGGATACTCACAATGCGATAGACAAAATTCTAATGGAAGTTGAACCTGAGAAGCTCACACATCCTATACCTAAGGCTACTAAGCCTAAAACTATCCCAAGGGGAGGTTCCTCCAAGCCTTCAATAATCAACATTGATTCACCTAAGGATGGAGAGGATAATAGGCAGTTTGTTAGTACAGTAAAGCAACAGGATTTCTTTGTTGTTGGTGTGCCTGTGATTTTGGACACCTCGCTAGATAAAAATGATCCTTTTGAAGGAAATATTGACACTTTGTCTGAGATTGATAAAGACAAGGTAAAACCTACTGAGGAAGATCCCTCTAAGAGTCAAGAGCAAGCAAGAATTGTTGAGGTTGTGAAGGAATCAGAGAGTAAGGCTGAAGTAAAACAAGAGATAATGACACTTCTTTCTTCAACCTTATTTTTGGAAAGTGGAGAGAGAGCATTGAGTGTAGATGTGGAGAGTATGGATGAAGATGAGCTGATGAAGCTATCTTAAATCACATTTGCAAAATCTAAGGAGAGATCAGAGTAGAAAACAAAGAATAAGTCAAGGGTATTGGATAGGGCAATTGATGTCGTCAACAAACCCCTACCTATACCTTTTACTTTCCAAGGAAAGGACACTGCAGATAACTTGAACAAGGCATTGGATGACTTTGGCAGTCACTATGAGTCCTTAGAGAATATCGCAGAAGAAAAAGTGGAATAGAAATACTCAACACAGAAGTTAGAGGAAGTATGCAAGTCTATTTCATGGGACTTGGGCATACTAGGAAAAATAATGTCTGAAGAAAAGATTTGTGTGACACATGGAAGGGAGTTATACAGTTACTGTATAAATCCTATCAGACACCTTCATAACATTGAGGACATTATAGAAAATGATAGGCAGACTCTAGATAAGTTGATGCATAGTTGTGAGATATCCGCACACACTGTATTAGAGTTAGACAAAGAAGTGTCTAGACTATTGGGAAATTTGAGTGTGTTGGAGACAGAGAAATGGAGATTCATGGGAAGATTTGGTATGTTGAAGAGTTTGATTACTCCTAAGCTATCAATTCTTGATATACACCTTTCGGACATGGAGAAGACAACACAAGCTCTCACTAGGTACATGCCTACTGAGTTAAAGGGAGTAGAGACATCTTCTTTTGTGTTGAATGGACTGATCCATGTGATTCAGATATTGGTAAAGACTTGGACTCAGGAAGTAAATATCTTGGAAAGCTCTTTTCAAGATGTACTTAAGATGGTCTAAATTTGTGGTGAGCAGTTGTATAAATTTTGTTATGTATTCTACATTTTGTACACCTTTGTCATTGATGTCAAAGGGGGAGAAGTAAAGATATGAAAAATGTATAGAGGAAAGATAGAGAAGATATAATTTGGAATAGTAAATATGTAGAGGAGATAAAGAAGAGTATTATATATCCTTAGTCATAGTTTTGGTATTGACACGTAGTCATTTTCACTAAGTGTTGCCACCAATGCCAAAGGGAGATATTACTGTCAAGTGGCTCATTCAAGAGTGCTAAAAAACATATTAGGGTCATCATTTATGGAAACACATTAGTTATTAATGATCTCTTGGAGTGAAACATAGTTTTGGAGTTAACTCTTGTAAAAATGACTAAGTCTAGAAAGCTAATTACAGGGTACAGGAGTACAGTTTTGGGCAGAAAAAACTATATATGATGAATGAGGACATGAGAACTTAAAGGAAGCTATTTTGGGGTGTTTTAGACCTTAAATAAAGGTCTCTTGATTTTTGGATTCTAGAGATGAAAGATACAGATGTTTGAAGTCATGCGAAGACAATGATACAACGAGACAGAGCAGTTGAATGGTCGCAATGATTGAGGGAGTGCAACGTGGAATCCAAACATGTTATGTTGGATTTGGATTGTTTATTACCTATATTTTGGTAGCATATGATCACTGACTTGTACTTACTTTTGTATAAGTGTTGATTCCATTTTGTGATGTATTTGGGAGCCGACTAGGTAAGTAATAAAGTATATATATGAAGAGATTATGAGAAACAAAGTATGGATATTGTGTGAATGGATGAATGGATGATTGTGATGTTAGAATCAGATAGATAGTGATGTGAGATACAACTAGAACTACTTAAGCATATAATTTTATTTTTTATTTTCATTTTGATAAAATATTGTAACAGAAACATATTTCTAATTGTATGAGCAGCGAGCTCAGTGTATACCCCTAACATGGTTTTGTATTCCTTTAACAGGGAAATGTACTAATGTAATACTTAGATCCTAATAATGCAAGGTCTCCTAACATGGACACAATACTTTTAGTGCATATTTGTGGGTACCATCCCCACCGAGGTTTCCTCTTGGCTAGGGTTTCCTCGAGAGAAAATTCATGGTGTTATGAGTTGTGTACTTTTTGTTTATGTTCTTTTCATTTTAGCAATTATATGGTTAAGTTGGAATTTGATAAGTTTAATTTTAAAGTATTGTAATACTGATTCACCCCCCCCCCCTCCTCTTAGTATTACTTAATCCTAACAAATAACCAGCTACATAAAGTAAAAAACCAGTGAGTTAAAACTGCTCAAATAGCCTTCTTTCTATTCATCTATATCTCCCACTTAGAGAATTCCCTATCTTTCAACCACTCAAAGGATCTGATTGTTTCTATATGGCCAACAACTTCACTCCAATGAGCATCAGTTATGGCTCTTGCATCTAAAATAAATTTAAAAAGATCCACCTCATCTCTGAAAAGATTATCTATTACATCATTAAAGTTGGGTATATCAATATATTTTTGTTAAATTCAATAATGTTTCAATGTTATCCATAATTAAATCAAAATCCCTTGTCCATGTAGGGATTTCCTTCAACTTTCCTTCTTTATCATAAATGTTAGGAAAGTAAGCATTGTATTATTCCACAAATATATATAGTTTTCCTTTAATTAATTGATCTTTACATGTAAATAATGCAACTAATGTACTGACTGTACCAACCATATCCTTAGTGTCTGCAATCTTATGAGGCAGATCAGGCCTATAAACCAAAATTATTGCAAGCTTCTCCATTGGCATATTCCTACCTGACCATAGAGTAAGAAAAGGGTTCAGGAAGGCCATGGCCTATACACATTTACCTTCAGCAACTTGTAGGGATACATGTGAGCTATGTATAATGCTCAATTTATTCTTAAAGGTAACATTTCTATGTTGTAGTATATCCATCAATACTTTGATTCCCAACATATTATTTTCTTCTTCCAATTCCTCTATCCTATCAGCATACCTATTAGCCTCTCATCAACCTCAACAGCGATAGCAATATTTGAATCAGAAGGAATGAACTCATTAGTGGTCTCTACAGAAGCATCCATCCTATCATTAATAGAAGGCATACTGGCTAACTTCTTAGTTAGCTCATAAATCTTTCCTTCTATCTTAAAATTTAGCATAATCTTCCATTCATACTCCTTGGATACTCTAATGAGGTTGTTGTATGTTTTTGCAACCCTCTTCTCTAGATCCTCTGCCTTAGCTTTATTTAGGAAAGATAAATGGGTTAATAAATCTGCAATCTCCACATTTCTCACATTCTGTATGTTCTAGATGAGCTTGTCACCCTACCTTTGGTCTTGGATATCAACCAATTTTGGCTTATGTGTGGCAGGGGAAAGTGACCAAATTCCTAATATTTTTCTCCTTGGGTCAAAACTTGAGCATCTGATAAAATCCGCAACTGCCTCAACCTAAAACTTGAAGATCTGATCAGGTTTCTTTCTTACTTGATAAACTAAGAAGGATGGTTGCATGTCCCATCCAGGCAATAGAAGCATACCACTTCTTTTCACCAATTCTTTGGCTTGTATCACAGAGAGTGTATGACTTTTTTGATCATACTCCTACAATGCCTTTACCAATATCTTTTTTTTTTTTCCTCTGTATCATCTTCCAGCCCCAAATTGACCTTCATCTCATTTTCCTTTAACTTAAAAAGGAAACTCTTAAATTCCTCATTTTGGATGAATTCATCATCCTGCATGAACAAGTTAAATATCAACACCCTATCATTTGTTTGGGAAACCAGTTCTATACTTGATTCCCCAATCCCCTCACCTTTTGGTGGCTTCTCATCATGCCTTAGTGACTGTCTTATCTCATGGAAATAGGGACATTTCTCTTTAATTACTTATTTAGCAGTGTCTTTCATCACTTTGGGAGCATGTTCAATTTTCTATCTTTTAGTTGTTGGCCTTTGAGAAGACTCGGCTTCATCTCCCTCCTCTACTTTCAATAAATATTCTCTTCTGATAGGTACATCTTCATGAGATGACTCCACATCCTCAAGGTTGACCCTGGCCTCTGTTCTTGCGTGTACCTCAAGCATATTTTTCATTATCTCATCATATTTTTCTAGCAAGGTCTTCAACCTGTCCCAATATCCAAGTTCATGGTAGAACCTAGGGAAAGAAGGATCAACTTCTTTGAATTCCCTTTCTACTCTTTGAGTTTTGTTCCACCGTCTTCTCTTCTCACTCAGCTCATCAACAACAATTACATTTTTTATGATATCTTCCTTGAGAAATGCCTCACGAATTGGCAAAGAAACATTTTCTATCTCCTTTAAAGTGACCCTCATAAATATCTCAAGATCATAAACTCTCCTCTTTGTAGTAGACAATTTATAGTGTCTCAAACAATCATTCATGGGATCTAGAGCCCATTTCCCTATAGTGAAATCACTTACTACCCATAATCTAGGTAATAAAGTTCCCTTCTTCTTCTTCTTCTGGCCTAGTTATTATTTGTCAACCAGTGTTAGATACCAGATAAAATCAATAATTCCTACCCTAAGAGGAACATGTTTTGGTAAAATGTGAGGTGGCCTAGGACACCCAAAAACCCTAATAATTGTAAAATTATGAAAAAGGAAAGCATCTAATTATGCCTTATAAGACCTTTACTATTTGCATGACAATTTCTAATCATTATTCTGAGGTCAAGAGGAATTGTATCCTCTCTTGCACCTAACATGTCTCTAATGGGGTCTACAATCCAATTTTCAAAATGTAAAAAGGAAGAAGATTAAGTGGTGCTCCAATTATGCCAAATGCTTCCACGAAGTTGGGCCTGTCAATTCTTACCAGAGCAGTTTTGTCTTTCTTCCTAATACATTTGGTAAGCGAGCAATAATTATTTGCCAATATTTTTATTAGGTCAACATCTATGAAGACGTCAGGAACGATCAATTTGTTAACTTTAGGATTGTAATAGAGAAAATCTTACAATGATAAATGTGTTGATGCTGTATATATATATTCTTACTGATTATGTATATATATATTATATATATAATAATACTGATTATTAGTATGCTGCTGAGAGAAGACAATGCCACTATAATTGATTGTCTTTCACAGCCCATACTATTTAATATTAATATATAAATTATGAGACACGATTGTGTAGAGTCGTGACTCTACGTGGCTAAAGCCACGTCGAGCCATGCCTCTACACAACCGTGTAGGCTAGCGTTGTTTTGAAAGAGTGCGGATGATATACGAATGTGTTTGGATAACCATTAGTTAATGGTTATCATAACACATTAACAATGTGTTATGATAACCATTAACTAATGGTTATCATATATGGTAGTGGCTGTGATTATAATGAAACCCGATAACACTTAATCGGTTGAATAAACATCGACTGTTATAAACAGTGATTACTAATTACATTTAATGTTAATAATATTAATATTAATAACATATAACATATATTAATAAATATAATAATAATAATATTATTATTATTATTATTATTAACATATCACATGTGTGTGTGTGTGTATATATATATGTTTATATTAATCAATTCGATGCTATAATTTAACACTCCCTCTTAGCGAGAGGAGATTAATATTCACAGAATGTGGATGTTATTGAAATCTTGTTAATATTCCCTTAAACAACACATGATTATTTGAATCAGGATTTCTGGCATAATCCGGAACATAGTTCAACCTGATAGGCAAGTTTATCTTAACCTTCGATAAATTCAAAACTGGATAAGAATAAATATAGGTATCAAGATATCCGGCGCAATCTAGATCAAAACTTGAACCAATTGTTATCATAATCCCTGACCAATTTGGAACTGGATTGAATGATAACATAAGTCAACTATTGTAGGTCATCACCTTACAGTAGTGACTTCACACACAAGAAAGATCGTCATCTTTAAACATAAACAATATTGCAATTTTAATTTTAATTTTATTCATGAATATTTCAATTTACATAATAGTGAGAATTAATCTCAATTACTCACGATTTAACCATACCAAGTTTCTTTATGAAGTACTCGATTTTCAACTTCGCAAGAGGTTTGGTGAAGATGTCAACATTTTGTTCTTCAGTACTGATGTAGACCAATTTAATAATATCTCTGTCTACCATATATCTTATGTAGTGGTAAGTAATTTCTATGTGTTTGGAGCGATTGTGAAATACTGGATTAACTGAAAGTTTAATACAACTTTGATTGTCACAATGAATTATGGTGGGTTTTAATGGCTTACCAAACAATCCAAATAGTAATTTCCTT
>MU223473.1:3382191-3395934 GCA_018584345.1 Thuja plicata
AACCTAATATGACCTATTAATACCCCTTAGTACATGTCCAAGGACCCTTAAGACAGGTAATAGGAACCTTAAGACCTAATAGGACCCCAAGTAAGAAAGTTATAATTTTATATATTCATCTATATTTTTTTCTGGATTTTACACGCAATTATAACATGTTTAATCAAGTACTTAATTGTTAACATTTAGCTTTCATGTGTACACATCTAGATGGCCACCCAGGATGTACCTACACATGATGTACTAGATTAGGATGTACATTGCACTCCTGATCTGGCAAGTATTTTTCTGACAGCCCGGATAGAGATGGATAAACTTAGAGAGAACATCTGCATGTCTGGGTCAGATTACATATATAGAGATATTGATGCCACTATATTGACGAGTTTAGAGGACATGACTACTAGATTGAGATCACATTCTTCTTTCATGCCACAGGTTGTAGATACTATTTTTTTGAATAGGGTAATAGGAAATAAGGACTCTCGTAATTTCAAAGATTGGATGTTTATATTCATCAACATCATATGTGGAGGCATCATATTTACTAATCGGGCTAAAATTATTAGTGATAATTTGCACATCGAGTTGATGGAGTTTGAAACAAACTATTATTTCCACGTGACTTCCTACATCTTTCATGTTATTTCCAAAATGAAAATTTGGTTAGGGATGAATAAGCAAGGATTTTATGATGATACAACATTGCTTTATGAATACCACTCATAGTTGCAGTTGGAACAAAGTTTGCATCATTTCAAGAGAGTGAACAATACTTTCACTATGCACAATTAGGGAGCTCTAGGGAAACATTGGACTCGAGATATCACTGGAGGCAGCAGTTGTGATCCAACAATATGGTAGTTATTTTATAAAATTCTCAAAGTTCACTTATATCAGGTCGAAAGGTAACGATGGACACCCTCTCATGTTACCAAAGTTCGTAGATGACAAACTGGTGCTAATTGAAATTCACAAGCAAGTTAGTTAGATTAACAAAATTTGTAGGAATAAGCGAGTGGATGGTATTCTCTTTCTGATAGGCATTGTTCATTAAAGTTATGAATCAAATGTTGATAACAAGAACATTGAAAGATCAATTGCCAAGATTAATTTATTTCCCTCACTATGAGATTCCCCTTTGACAGTAAAGGGTACATTTTATTGATGAATTTAAACTTAGCCCGGGTTTCAATCATTTTCCAAATATTGAGGATTTTGGGGTGGATTGCAAAGATGAATTTGAATTTAGAAGAAGGGATTGGATGAGCCTTACAATGAAATAAATAATTTATTTCAAGTTAGAGTTGGATGTGATTGGTATCAAAGATAATGAGTTAACTTTGATTGACCAAACCTACTATGAGAAAATATAGTTACTTCATTTTCCACCTATAGATTGGTCAATTCAAAGTTAAATAATTTGAATGAAATGACAACTTTTGTAATCAAAAGGACTGAGGAGTGGGTGAAGAATAAAATGCATGAAGCTATAGCTAGTCGACATCCAAGTAAAGGGAGTACTTTAGGAAATAAGAATGACACCCATGGGGCTTCTTCTAATCCTCCAAATCCCACCTCCAATAGTAATTTGAAGTAAGTTTCTTCTAGGAATAATGGTGATGATGAAGATCTGAATAAAACAAAGAATATCACTAAAGCATGTGAAGGAGACTTTACGGTGAGAAAAAGAAGATCCAAGACAAAAATTAGAGTAAGCAATACATTCAAGAAGATGAAGAAGAAGATGAGAATGCAACACTATAGGAGCCTTATGGTGATAAATAGAAACAAATACATTGTATTTCACCATCAATCATCATGGCATCCCCTCCTCATGACAATTTCATTCATTTTAAAATATTGATGGTGGATATCACTCAAGAAGAAGATCAATTACCATCCATTCCAAATATTTTAATACCTCTAAGCTTATAACATGTTGACATACAAAATCCTATTAAAACTACTTATTTGTCATGGTTATAGGAAATTTTTCAAAAGAAGAAAAGAATGATCCAAGAAGTGACTTCTGAATTGAATATTGTTGCAAATTTGCTTCGAAAGACAACCAAGATGAAGAAAACCAAGGTGATGTCAAGATTAGTAGTCAACCTATCTTCATGCAACTTGTGTGTGTAGGTGGCTATGCCTACTACAATAAAGAGTATCAAATAATCCAATAAAGATGTTTTAACATTAATAGGATAGATTTCGGTCCACCTTCCACTAAAGAAGATGTGCATAACTTCAAAATATCAACAACCCAATTGGTACAAAGAGCAAGGAAAGAAAATCAATCCAAAGGTCAACTTATGAACCAAGTAAAGGTTTTGGTATCTTATATCAAATCAATTATGGATCCTTCTGATGGGCCTTCAACAATGCCTTCTATATCAGCACTTCCATGTTCTGAAGGTATTATTGAAAAGAAAGTCGTAGATGATATACACAAATATAAATCATATGGTAGAATGATTGAAGGGTGGATAAATCAAATGAAGGATGAAGATTTAGATTTCATGATCAAGGAGAAGGAAATATATGAGAAGGGTGATGTACAAAAATAGGAAATAACAAAGGAGTTGAAAATCACCAAAAAATAGGAATTAGCTTGGCAGGGGATACTAGGAGAACTTCAAGAAATGTCAAAAATAGATCCAAACATTTTGATTGTTGAAAATAAATTCACCAGTGCATGAGATAATATTTTGAGCATATGGGACCAGAGCATAAAATGGAAACTAGTGAATATTAATCAAAGCCTAGTTGAGTGTGAAAAGTTGTTGACAACTTGTGCACAAGTAAAAATGAAGATATTGAAGGAGCTACTACAATTATTATAGACCCATAAATGGTAAAGAACTTCTAGTAGGTTGATTTCAAAGTCCTCTTAAGTAAGTTTATAGAGAGAATCAATATAGAGATAACAAACAGGGTGTCTAATGAAAATGTGATGAAAAGAATTAGTGTTATTTTAGTAACCCTAGATGCCTACGACATACCAACTTACCACTAGGAACAGTTGGAGGTGCTAGACAAACATATTACTTCAAAATTGAAAATGGATAACGCATTTATTCCTTCCTACAAATCTTTGTTGGAGATTCTTAATTCATATAGGATTTTCAAAACCAAATCTTCAAGCTTGCAAGGATAAATTTTGGCTCAGAAGATTTTCTAAGAACTCTTGAGGGCGATGTTGCAACATGATATCTATATTCTCATTGTATATTCTCTTAGCTTAGACTAAAAATGTTTTTGAGTTGTATAACTTCATTAAGTGAATGCATAATATTTTTAGAAGTATTCCAACATTTATAGTGTTTATATAAGTTCTTTTGTGTTCATTGTATGAGGACACGATGATATTTTGTGATTTTAGTCCCATTTCATAAAGACAATTGTCATAAGTGAAGGAGTTCAGTTGCAATATAACCTTCCATGGTATCTTAGAAGTGTATATATTTTTCATGAGTCAGATTATTATCATTGAGTGTGTTTGTGTGTAGTCTTTGCCTTTTAACGGTGAAGCTAACATAATAGTGTCTTTTTAATGAAATCTTGATAGCTTTTGTATATATGTTATCAAGAATCTCAAATTGTGAGGTTTCTTTTATTTTCTTCTAAATTTATTTTAAAATAAAAAATAATTAGACCATACGAGGGAGTTTCCCCTCTAAAACGCAGAGGAATATTACATTATCTAAGGTGATCTATTCAACTGTTAGAAGTGTTTTGTCACTTATCCATTGGGTAGGTCACTATAAATTTTAAAGTGAAAAAAAAATTACCAACAAATTTTTGGCAACTCTTCTAGGGATATTTGAGAAAATATTAGAATGGTTTCATATCATGGGTTAAAAAGGTGTTACCATATAATAATATATTTATAATACTTCAACCAAATTTAGGTTGGAAATATGAGCAATAAGGCATGATTTCTTAGTTGAACACATTGTCCTGAAGGCATAGACGATGTGTACAAGAATACCAATAAGTAAGCCAAGTGTTAGAAGAAAAAGAAGAAATTGGTGAACTCCTTAGAAGACTTTGTTCGGGACAACGTCTAATCATCATTGAAAGAATTTTTGTTATTCCAAGGTGCCAAAGTCAGAACATTCAACATATTCAAGATCAGAGAAATCAAAATAAATTTTCACGCTAGCTGAGGAAAGATATGTCGAAAAAGGTAGAAATAAAGGGATCATTGATCCAAACTTTGAAGAAATTTGAAAGATTAATTTCATATTTTCTTTCCTCTTTAAAAAATAAAACTAAATAGTGAGTAGGCCTTCTTCACCTCCCAAGAATACTCCTCTTATTTCATCCTTACAAGCATTGGTCTTGCACTGGACAAAAATACATATGAATATAAATGTTCAACCACTTATCACACTCACATGATGACTCAACCTCCACCAATTCCTTGGGGTGCTACAATAAGTACATTGGCATTGAGAAATAAATTGAATGATTTACCTTCTAGTTCAAGAAATATTCTTACAAATTTTTCTAGTGATGGAAAGGTAACTACATATGAGCATATCAATGCTTTCTTTACTACATGCAGATTTATTGGGGTAGATGTTGTAGTCTGACTTTTTTGTTGAAACTTTAGTTGATGCATTTATTGAGTGGTTCTCTCAATTACTGGCAAGCTCAATTAACACATGGGCAGTTCTCTAACAAAGGTTCAAATATCTATTTAAGACCCTTGAAGATGAACATATGATTCTTGTTCAACTGACTCAAATGAAAAAAGGAAATACATGAACCTATGCTTAAATGTGTGGCTCTCTTCAACAAGATTGTTAATCAAATTATAGAAAACAAAAGACCAACAAAGGAAAATCAAAAAATATTTTTTATCGGTGCTAAGCCTTCTGACATATATTTCCAAATACAAAGAGCTTGAGTTGGTTAATTGGAAGATGCACAAACCTTGGCTATTGAAGTTGAAGATGATTTGCTTAGCTCTAAAAAATGGAGTAAAGAATTACAAAAAGGTAAAGGGAAGCAAGAAAATGTTGGCAGTATAGATCCAATGGTACAAAATCATGCTAGTGATATAATTCAATTGAAGAAAAGGTTGCCTCATAATCATCTACCATTATATCAGGATATCCCAAAGAGGAATTATGTCCCTTATCAACAAAATATGCAAAGAATGGTTATTGAGCATCAATCTTGGACTGTAACCACCAAGATGTCATGAGTGATTTTCACCTAACAACCAATCATGATGGAGCCACATGTCTTAAAATGGTTCAAATCATTTAGATGAATCATGCAAGTAAAAAGATAGAAGAATATGTAGCTATTGAAGAAGAAGAAAATCAGCAATTTAGGCAGCCCTTTGTAAACTTCTTGGAGTATAAGTCTGATTAGGATATCAGAGGAGATAATGAAATAAAAAATCATTCTTGAAATATATTAACAAATAAATAGCAACAAAATAAATAAGAGAAGGCCAAATTTAAAGTGAAGGATAAAGATTCAAAAGATGCTTCTAAGTGCATTCTTTTGAGGAAACAAAGAAAGAGGAACCCTCATCATCAAACAAAATAGGGAAAAGTTGTTAGAATGTGAGGTTGATGTGATTTATGATGTTGTCATTAATGTTTCCATTGATGTCAACATATCCTTATTCTATCCTTTTGGTGTGTCAGATGTTGTGCAACCAACTCATTTGGCATATCGGTTGTGTATTGGTTAATGTGCACCGATAGTCTATATGTTTTGGTTGAGAACATATGGTTGATTGGATTGATCCTATTTGGATGTGTATCCATTTTATATTTTGGTCCCAGCTATGTGGATGTAACATGATGATCATATCCATTGGAACCAAATGTTTTGGAGATGGTGTAGCATGTTGGCTTGATCGAGGCATGTTGTAATGATCAAGGTAGTCCTCATTCCATTCCTTACCACCGTAGAAATGTCTTGGTCTGATCTATTTCAAATTGTTTGGTTGACCTGGTAGATTTCATGATGTTGCATATATAAGATATACTAGACAAGGATATAGAAGTGTATGCGATAAGACTCATACATGATGATATGTGAGGTTATAACAAATTTATGTTCCCGTGCAATAGTGTGTTGATCTTGGTGACAATTTTTATCTCTTTTCATATTTTTAGGTTGTGAACCTTATTGTATTGGAAGTGAGCCTTTGTGTATCAATAGTAAGCCTTTGTGTATCGATAATGAGCATGTATATTGGCAGTGAGTCTTAATATTATTGCAGCATGCCTTATTGTACCTATAGTGAGAAGTACCTACACTGAGCCTTGTAAAAATCACCATACCGGTGTCACCTTGACATGTTTTTTACACTTCATGATAATTAGCTTCTTCATGGTTTTTCCCATCTTTGGTTTCAATGTAAAAATACAGGTGTTCTTTGTGTCGTTGTTTCTGTGTTCTTAATGCTTACATTTTATGTTGATATTTAATATGCTTAACCAACAAATCTAAATTTATTAATAATATTGTTTATGAGTTGACCAGCCGAGGAAAAGTTTTATAAGTTGTGTGGGAATAACTGATTCACCCCCCCCCCTCTCTCAGTTATTTGGCCTATTCAACAACTGGTATTAGAGCTTGGTTCCTTGGTGAAGAGCTTAACCACATGAGGTAGATTCGATGGCACACAAATTGACTATCCCCTCATTTAATGGATCTTATTATAGTTCATGGAAAGAATAAATGAAAGGATACTTGGTATCGATTGGTTACAAGACTTGGAAGCATGTGGAGACAAAGTATGTATTTCCTCATAATGAGCTTACCACTCAGGATGAAATCAAGGCATATGTGAAAAATGAAAAGGCAAGGTATGCTATTACTAGTGATTTATCAAAGACTGAATTAGGAAAAGTTCTTTCTTTGAAAACTACTTATGAAGTTTGGGAAAAGTTGAAAGAGATCTATGAGGGGAATGACAGAATTAAGTTATCTAAGAAATTGACAGCTAAGAGACATTATGAGAATATGAGAATGGAAGATGGAGAAGATATCAAGAGCTATTTTTAGAGGGTTGAGAATGCAATGAATAAAGTCAAAAATCAAGGAGGCACTATTACCAATGAAGACTTTATGGAGAAGATCTTGATGAAATTATAAGACAATTATAGTGACAAGATCTTAGAAATTGAAGAGGTGTATGGTCCAAAGAAGTTTGCCAAAAAATAATAATTTGGTACCTTGACAGCATTTAAGTTGAGAAACTTTGGAAGAGATGAGATCAGATCTGAAATGGCATTCAAAGCAACAAAATCAGATGATGATTTTGATGGAGATGATGAAGTAGATCTTGAAGCAAACTTCACAAGGATATTAAAGAAAGGTACCGACAAGTATAAAGGTATGTTACCTCTAAAATGTTTTAGATGTGATAAAATTGGTCATTTGGCGACTAGATGTCCAGAGAGAGGTCCTAGACAAAAGTTTAAGAAGTTTAATAAGAAGGCTTACTATGTGAATGAAGATGCTAGTATCTCAGATGATGAATAAAAAATACAAGATTATTTGTTTTATGCAGAAGGGATAAAAAATCAGAAATTCATATTACTAAAATATGTGTTGAAGTTGATAATGATATTGAAATTGCTTTGTATGTTAGAAGAAAGAAAAATTAATGGTTGATTGATAGTGGTTGTTCTCGTCATATGATTGGAGATAAAGGTAAATTTGTATCACTTGGAAAGTATGATGGTGGTCCTGTTAGATTTTGTGATGATAAAACAACTTACATTGTTGGTAAAGGCTCTATTACTTTTGATGAAAAGAATAACACTAACAATGTCTATTATGTGAAGGGTTTGTATAACAATTTTTTGAGTGTTGGACAGATGTGTGAAAATGGATATGATGTAATTTTCAAAAATGAAGGTTTTGAAATTAGGAAGAGATTAGTAGATCTAATTGCATTCAGAAAAAGGGTAGAAATGAACATGTACCAGCTAGAAGGAGCATCAGAAGGATGTTTTTTACTATCTCAAACTAATGATAGTTGGCTTTGGCATCAGAGGATGTGTCTCATAAAATTTGATAATCTACTGAGAATAAGATTATCTCATGTAGTGAGAGATCTACCCAAGGTGTGTAAACTAGAAAATAATATTTGTAAGGGTTGATAAGAAGGGAAGTAGAGAAGATAATCATTCAAGGAAAAATACTATTCATCTACCAGTGTACTGGAGATTGTGCACACCGATCTCGGTGTTCCCACCAGAACAAGGAGTTTTCAAGGTGAAAGATACTTTATACTTTTTATTGATGACTATTCAACGATGGCATGGGTTTCTTTTCTTTTAGACAAATTTGTGGCATTTGAAAAGTTTAAGATATTTAAGGCTAGAGTTGAAAATGAGTGTGGTAGAAAAAATAAATGTTCGATATATGAAAAAGGAGGAGAGTTTACATATGATTTTTTTTAAGTTTCTATGAAAAGCATGGAATTAAGAGACAGTTTTCAAAAACAAGAACACCCCAGCTAAATGGTGTTGTGGAAAGAATGAACTAGATGATTCAGGAAGCAACAAAAACTATATTGAAGGAGGCAAGTATACCAGAAATCTATTGGAGAGAAACAATTCATACTGTTGTGTATACGCTTAAAAGAGTTATGTACCAGAGGAATTTTGGAAAGACTTCATATGAATTGTGGCATGGAAGAGTATCTATAATTAAATATTGGAGGTGATGAAACTATCAACCCTACAGCTCCCAAGAATCACTTGCATACAAACATCTGTCACAGAAAGAGAGAAGAAAAAGCTATGGAGGCCATAAACAACAGATATGTGAAAGAGGAAACATCCTCAATTGATTCAATAATAGAATACAGAATACAAGATGATTCAAGATTAATCAGAATTAATTAACAAATACAAAGAGATCAAACCTTATAAAAGGTGATCAAAACCCTAAAAAGGGAAAACCTAGGTTGCATGATAATAGTTAATAAAAGAATTAATTAATATATGCTTAAAGTTTAGCTTAAGTGAACTAGAGATAATAAGTGACTTTAATAATTAAATCAAAATGATTTAATTAAAAAGTGAATTAACTTATTACTCTAACAACCCCCTTAAGATAAACTTAGGGAGTTGCTAAAACCTAGAAACAACTACTGAAAGCAGGAAATGGGTCCCGACAACATGGCCTAATGAGGTACCCAAGTACAAAAAAATCTTTGTAAAGAGAAGAAAAGGAGAAAACCTAGTGGGAAAAATCCCTCTCTGAAAAGAGATGAAGCCTAGTGATGGTCTGAAGAAGCCTCCAAACTAGAGAATGTTCTAGAAGATATGAACAAAGGAAGAACATGAAGAACATTGCTGAAGCATGAAGCTGTAAACACTGTCGAAGAATAACTGTTGGAACCTCCATTGTAATAGAACATGATCAGGTAGAGAAGACTGTAAACAAATCTTGAAGATTTGATCAATCAAAGATGGAAGGATGTTTCTAAAACATGAATGAAAGAGTGTCCATATGGTAAATGATCCATCTCACCGAAATGCATAGGTACCCAGCCACTGCATTTGCCTAGTACATAGGAACAAATATTGAATACATAGATCACTCCATCAAACCAAGGAAGCATTAGAACCAACATGAGATACACTCCCATAATGTTGAGCATGGAGAGGCATGACATGTATATTGAACCTGACTGCCAAGAATCACTGCATGATGAAAAACCAGGAGCCTAGAAAGTGCAATAGAAAGTACAAGCACATATAAAGGATGGTGTCATGGAGGAAACACTCTCTTGATACACATCATGAGGATAATGTCATGGAAGGAACACTCACTTGACAAAGGCAGATGGCAATCAAAGAAAGCATCAAACCCCCCACGGCACTTTATAATGTAGTGCAAGTACAAATAGGCACAAAAATGTCCAAGATCCCAAGCATGCATCAGATGGAACTTTATCCCAATGCATTTTCAAAAAAGGAAATGCTATAGAAATAGATGTCTATAATGCTCATAAATGACAAAAAATTGTAAGAACATAAGTAATAGCTAAAAGGGAGTCATCTCATGTAAGGAAAATGATTCAGGACCTGAAAAATCCAAGATAATCACCAGATTGCAAAAAAAACAAAAAATTGAATAAAATACACCTAGAATATATGCTCAATGTGAGACCCATGTAATAAGATAGAGCGTTGAACCAGCTTTCCAACGACATGCGAAAGTTGAAAAATAAAGTCTAGATGAGCAAGATAAGGCTCCCAGAGTGTAAAAAAGAACCCTGACTTTGACTGGAAAAAACACATACAAGATGGAAAAATTAGGAAACCAAACTTGGAAAACATATTAGACTCAGAACTAGCTTTCCAGCGATATCTTGTTTGGTGAAAATGCCTCTGTTTGCTCAAGATCGAGCAAAAAAATGAAGAGGGCTCCAAAACAAGAAGAAATCCAAGAAACCTCTATTAAATCTGGCGAAGGTCCACTAAATCTAGCGAGACCGCTAAATTTTTGGCCAAATTTGGTGGATTCACCACAAATTTTTTATTTTTTGATTTTTTTTTTTATTTTTTGCCGCCTCAAAAAATGTGTCAAGAATAGGGTCATACATGCAAAAAAAATTGTCTCAGAATGCAACTTTGTCCAAATTGGACGTGCCTTATATGAAAATAGGGGTTTTTGAGCCTTTTGAGCGCAATCATGAGGTCTGTTTGTGTCCAAAGTGCTCTAAAACATAACTCCCCCCAGATCCACAAAAAAATCTGAAACATAAAACCTCTTTAAAACACAGATTTGAAGAACAAGGCCAAATCTCTCGTGAAGAGAACAAGGGCATGAAGATCTAGAGATCTGATACAATATTGGAGTTGATGAAAACTATCAACGCTATAGCTCCCAAGAATCATCTGCATGCAAACACCTGTCACCACAAAGAGAGAAGCAAAAGCTATGGAGGCCAGAAACAACAGATCTATAAAAGAGGAAACATCCTCAATTGATTGAACAATAATAGAATATAGAATACAAGATGATTCAAGATCCATTAGAATTAATTAGCAAATATAAAGAGATCAAACCTTATAAAAGGTGATCAAAACCCTAAAAGGGAAAACCTAGGTTGCATGATAATAATTAATAAAATAATTAATTATTATATGCTTAAAGTTTAGCTTAAGTGAACTAGAGATAATAAGTGACTTTAATAATTAAATTAAAATGATTTAATTAAAAGTGACTTTAATAATTAAATTGAATGATTTAATTAATAAGCGAATTAACTTAATACTCTAACATTAAGTACTTCAGAATATTTGGTAGCAAGTGTTACATTCAGAAAGATGAAGACAATCTGGGGAAATTTCATAGTAGAGCGGATGAAGGTATATTTATGGGTTATTATAAAAAGAGAAAAGTGTATCGGTGCTACAATAAGAGACTAAACAAAATTGTGGAAAGTGTGAATGTGAAGGTTGATGAATAATTTCAGAAGGTCCCTGAGAAACACATTGAATATGAATATGATACAGAGATAGAAGGAAAGAGGAACAAGAAGAAGAAGACTCAACCGACAATGACATCTAAAACTAAGAAACCAAGGTATATACAGAAGAATCATTTAGAAAATCATATCAATGGAGAAAATAACAAAGGATTTGTTACCATAATTATAGCATCTTAATAATATGCTTTTTTATGTTTACTATCGAAGGTTGAACCTAAATCTATAATAGAAGTTGGTAGTGATCAGAGTTGGATTAATGCAATGAAGGAAGAACTTAGTCAGACAAACCTGGGAATTGGTGCCCAGACCGAAAAATAAGAGTGTGATAGGTACAAAGTGGGTTTACCAAAATATGCTAGATGAGAATCACAAGGTTGTGAGGAACAAGGCAATACTGGTATGCAAGGGTTACTCACAAATTAAAGGCATTGACTTCAAAGAGATGTATGCTCATGTTTCTCAGATGGGAGCCATTAGGATGTTCTTAGCGTTTGAAAAATTCAAAAGATTCAAGGTTTATCAGATGGATGTCAAGTTTTCATTCCTAAATGGATAACTGAGGGAAGAAGTGTACATTGAGCAAGCGAAAGGGTTTAGATCATAATCAAATCCTCATGTAGTTTGCAAGTTGAAAAAGACATTTTATGGATTAAAGTAGGCACCTATGGCCTGGTATAGAAAACTGGATAAATATCTAATCAGTCAAGGATTAAAAAAAGGATGGGCGTCTTCAAGATACTTTCAAACAAAATTTTGATTATTGTTGTGTGTTAATGATATCATCTTTGGAGGCATAGATGATCTATGCAAAAATTTTGCTGAAGAAATGTAGAAGGATTTTGAAATGTCCAAGATTGGTGAACTAAATTTATTTCTTGGATTGCAAGTGAGTCAGAATGATAAAGCTATTTTCATTTCTCAATCCAAGTATGTGAAGGAGTTACTGAAGAAGTTTGGCTTAGAAGATTCAAAACCTGTATGTACTCCCATTGTTACCAGTTGTAAGTTGACTAAGGAGGATGATTCACCGAAAGAGGATGCAACTAAGTATAGATCACTGATTGGAGGATTATTGTATCTGACTACTACCAGACCAGACATCATGTATGTAGTATGTTTGGCAGCCATATTTCAACAAGAACCGAAAGAGTCACATGTTTTGGCAGTAAAAAGGATTTTCATATACTTAAAATGAACATAATATATGGGATTATGGTATCCAAGAGATTCAATTTTTTCATTGATGACATATACAAATCCAAATTGGGCAATTTGTTTGGAAAACAAAAGGAGTACCCATGGCAAAGTATTATTTCTTGGCTCTCGGTTAGTTGCTTGGTCAAGCAAGAAATAAGATTTTGTAATTATATCTACTGTTGAATCAAAGTTTATTACAACATCCTCATGTTGTACATAGGTATTAGGGATGAAGCGTACCTTGAAGGATATAGGAGTTACTTTTGATTAACCAATTCCTATCATCTATGATAATACCAACGCTATAATTATGTCAAAGAATTCATTAATGCATTATAGAATGAAACATATTGACATCATATATCACTGTATCAGAGAGAAGGTTGGGGAAGGTGCAGTTAAGCTTAAGCATGTGCTCACTGTGGAAGTTGATAAATCCAACTTCACAGCTTGCCAAGAACACCTGCATGCAAAATACTTGTTGCAAAGATTGAAGCCAACAACATAAAAAGCAGAAACCCTTCTATGCTCAAAAAGGTGAGAGCTCAAAAATGTATTCGAAGAGTATTAAAAAACAAATACAAGCATTCGACCTTAAAGGTGAATGAAACCCTAAAAATAAAAAACTGACCTAAGAGAAAGCTTAAGTAAAAAATAGAGTACGCCTAACTTAATAATTAATATCAACATGATATAATTAATAAGTGGTAAAGAAGACTATGTACTCTAACACCCCCCCTTAAGCGAAGCTCAGGAGGTAAGCAAACCTAGCACAGCTATGAAAGCAGGAAAAGAGGGTCCCAGCAACAAGGCCTAATCAGGAACCCAAAACAAGAAAGCAAACTAGATGAAGGAAACTAAGCCTTCAATCTAGGGAAAAGATGTCCCAGAGAAAGGAACAAGAATGAGCAAGAATCATCTCCGAAGCAAGGAACTGTAAACTCTGTCAGGAGAAACTGCTGGAACCCCCACTAAAGTGCATGACCAGGTAGAGAAGACAATGTCTGAAGAGCTGATCAATCAAACCAGGAAGCAATAGAACCAACAGG
>MU223473.1:3395984-3422762 GCA_018584345.1 Thuja plicata
TGAACTGGGAGAGGTGACAGGAACACTAAAATGCAATGCCAGAAACATCTGCAGAAGAAGAACCAGGAACACCAACAGTGCAACAGAAGTACACACACAAGATAAAGGGCGGTGTCATCGACACACAACATGGGCTAATTTCGTGAAAGGTACGCTCACTTGACAAAGGTGGATGCGCCTAAAATGGCATAAGCATCATAACCCCCCATGGCACTTTATAATAGAGTGCAAGTACAAAAACACATAAGGTGTACAAGATCCCAGAAATGCAGAAGAAGGCACTTTATCTCAGTGCATTTACAGAATAAAGATGCATCAGAAGAAGCATACAAGCTCAGAAGTAAGAAATAAGAGTGAGCTAGAAAATCAGAAGAAGAGATCCCAGGACCTGTAGAACCAAGCAATCCACCAGAGTGCATAAACTGCCAAACTCAGAGGAGAGAAAACCTAGAGTAGAATCTATAAAAAATACCCCTGCCACTGAATAGTTCACTGAACCATCTTTTCGACGATATCTGGTTTGCCAAAAATGGAGTCCGGATGAGCCAGATATGACTCCCGGAAGGCAAGAACAGACATCAGACTTTGACAGAAAAAAACACTATCAAAATGGCAGAACCCAAAACCCTAACCTCCATCATTTGAAAGTGCTCGGAAAGAGCTTTCCGACGGTATATGGAAGTCGAAAAAATACCTCCGGATGCTCAAGATAGAGCGAAAACAGTCCCGGGTGGTCAAAAGGGCCTCAAAGAGCAAAAAATAAGCCCCTGGGGCTAAAAAAAGTGGGCCCCCGGGCGCATGGCGCGCTCAGGGGCTGGTTTGAAGCCCCTGGTCCCTCATAGGACCGCCCGCTGGGCTAAAGCTGCCCGCGGGGGCTAGCAAACGGGCCGCCGGTGGCTAATTCAAAACGCGCCATCGGGGAGCGGTGGGCGCCGGTGGAGAGCGCCAGCGGAGTGGCGCGGGCCGGTGGAGGGCGCCAGTGGAGCGACGGGCCAGAGGCGCAGAGAGCAGAGGGCCAAGAGGCGGTGGGGCCGGGAGAATTCGGAGGCGGCGGGGGGCCGGGAGGAGCCGGAGGCGGCGGGACGGGCAGAGGCGCAGGAGCGGAGCCGACAGGGCGGCGGCCGGGCGCGGGCCAGCGGCGGTGGTGCGCCGGTGGCGCGCCGGCAGCGCCTTTTCGTTTGCACTGCACGCGTTAATTATAACGCAAAAAATATTTAAAAAATGCATTTTTTAATTTTTTTATCGAAAATCATGTCCGTACGGCCCTAGAAGGCCAAAAAATTTCTCCCCGAGGCCCCGGTGTCCAAATCGGACAAGCCTTATATGGATTCTGGGGTTTTTGGGCCTTCTAGACGCAACCGTGAGGTCGATTTTGGTCCAAAGTGCCTCAAAAAATAGAGACCCCCCAGAATCAATGAAAGATGCCAGAAAAACCACTAAAACCCTCTGTGCCTGGTATGCTTCAACAAAACTGTCATGCTGAAAGCTAATCTCCCAAGAACACCTGCATGCAAGACTGTCACAAAAAAAGGCGAACAGCAGGAGAGCTCTGATACCATGTAGAAGTTGATAAATCCAACTTCACAGCTTGCCAAGAACACCTGCATGCAAAATACCTGTTGCAAAGATTGAAGCCAACAACAGAAAAAGCAGAAACTTTTCTATGCTCAAAAAGGTGAGAGCTCAAAAATGTATTCGAAGAGTATTAAAAAACAAATACAAGCATTCGACCTTAAAGGTGAATGAAACCCTAAAAAGGAAAAACTGACCTAAGAGAAAGCTTAAGTAAAAAATAGAGTGCGCCTAACTTAATAATTAATATCAACATGATATAATTAATAAGTGGTAAAGAAGACTATGTACTCTAACACTCACAAAGGAACAGATAACAAATATATTCACCAAACCTTTGTGCAAGGATACTTTTGAGTATCTTAGGGGAAAGTTGGGTGTTTTGCCTCTTCCTAGTCTTCACTAGATGCACCGGTGTGTGTGCATTGGTCCAGTGTTTTGTATTTATATCTTTTTGGATTAGTGCTCGGTGGCTTCCTCGTAGGGGGAGCACAATATGTTAGCAAGGAGAGCTTATTGTGCCCTTTTTCATTGTTGTCAGAGGGGGAGAAAGTTGGAGAAAGGTTGTAGTTTTTGTGCTTTGTTATTGATGAATATTTCCATCAATAACAAAGGGGGAGATTGTTAGAATGTGAGGTTGGTGTGATCTATGTTGTTATCATTAATGCTGTCATTTATGTAAACATATCCATATTCCATCCTTTTGGTGTGTCATTTGCTATGGAAATGACTAGTTTGGAATATCGATTCATGTGCATTGATAGTCTGTATTTTTTTTCGGTTGAGGTTGTCACCGACAGGTTTTGGTGAGTGTTCTTCGTTGGATGGAATATATGGTTGATTGGATCAATCCTATTTCAATGTGTATCACTTGTATATTTTGGTCCCATCTATGTGGATGTAACGTGTTGATCATATCTATTGGAACTAAATGATTTGGAGATAGTGTAGAATGTTGGCTTGGCCGAGACGTGTTGTAATGATCAAGGTGGTCCTCATTTCATTTCTTACCACCGCGGGAATGTCTTGGTGTGACCTATTTTAAATTTCCTGGCCGACCTGGTGGATTTCATGATATTGTATATAAAAGATATACTAGACAAGGATTTGGAAGTGTATCTGGTAAGACTCATACCTGATGATATGCAAAGTGATAGAGACTTTGTGTTCTTGTGTAGTAGTGTGTTGATCTTGGTGGTGGGTTCTATCTCTTTTCATATTTTTTGGTTGTGAGCCTTATTATATTGGTAGTGAGCCTATGTGTATCGACAGTGAGCCTTTAGGTATCGACAGTGAGCCTATGTATTGGTAGTGAGCCTTAATATTTTGGCAGTGAGCCTTCTTGTACCTCCAATGAGTAGTACCAAAAGTGAGCCTTGTAAAAATCTCCATACTAGTGTCATCTTAATAGGTGTTTTACATTTCATGATAATTAGCTTCTTTGTGGTTTTTCCCATCTTGGGTTTCCACCTAAAAATCTCGGTGTTCTTTGTGTCAGTGTTTCTATGTTTTTAATGCTTATATTTTATGTGGATGAAAAATGTGCTTAACCAACAAATACGAAGTTGATAATACTATTGTTTATGAGTTTACCAAAAAAGGAAAAGTTTTATAAGTTGTGTGGGGATAATTGATTCACCCCCCTCTGAGTTATTCGACATTTTAAAGAAAAGTAGTGATTCCTGTGAGTCTTCTATTGAAGTTTATTTTGACTTTTTAGATCATTGTACAAAGAAAAAAGTACAAATATCTCAATTAAAATACCTCAAGACTAATCCACTTCAGTTGGATAAATTGATATTGTTAAAAAATATTCAAAAGAACCTACCATGACAGTTCATCAAGAATCTAAGTATACCATGGGAAAAGGGGAGAAACGGCAAAGGAGTAGATTAATCCTCCTTTTGAAATTGTGCACTTGAAAGGAAGATATCCCAATAGGATCAAGTAAGGACCTAAGTGCTAAATGGGGTAGTTATCCTTTACTAAATACATAATTTGAAAATAGAAAAGAGGAAAGATGCAATGTAGATGACAAAATAGGAAACTAGTGACAAAACTGGAAAATACATATTGATAAGTAACTTCCAGAAACCTATAATGCCTAAATCGGGATCCAAAATGCTGAATTGACTTGTGGGTGAAATTTAGGCTGAAGTTGCATGGAAAAAAATGTTTCAAATATTCTATACATATGAATAGGGTGTTTCATACGTTCTATTCCTAGTACTTTTGATTGGGATTTTTTGGGATCCTTTGACTATTTTTTATCTGCCCGAAAAAGAATAGACAACTCCATAATCTATTCCTACACCCTAAAAATGCGAAAAAGGTTGGGTAAAAGGGGTTTGAATTGGTCAAAACCCTATTTAGGGATCAAACTTGAAAATAAAATGTGATTGCATAAAGGAAAGTATGTAAAAAGGTAAAAAAATTATTCATCTTGCATAAACCCTCATGGAAAGATGTAGAAATCACTCATATCCATGAAGATGCTTGAATGTGCTTGAAATCTAAAGAGTTGACTTTGGAATGTAGAATGGAATCAAGTATGTCCTCACAAATGCATGGATCTATGAACACTACTCCTAGATCTTCAATGTGGATATGATTGATAATCACTTGCAATGAAGGAGAGATGAATGTGGATGGAAGGGAGAATCTAGTTCTTGTGTGATTGAGAATTCCTCTACTTGGGCATCATGGGACATAAAATTTCTTCAATTTGATAAGATAACCTTGGAATTGACTTGAATGAATTAGAGAAACTAGATCTTGGATGATTTCCTTCAAATCTTGAATACAATTTCTCAATCGCTCTTGATTGCTTGATTACTTACGCTTGATCATGAAAGTATATTAATGGTTTTTTAAATGAGGAGAGTTGTGGTGTTTACATACTCTATCCATCATTTCAGGATTCAAAATAATCCAAGTTGACCATGAGATCTAATTTCCCACTAACACCCTCACATAGGGCTCTGGGCCAAAAAGTGTGAGAACAGAACATTTGAAACATTTTCTTCTTAGGAGAATTAACCCAAATTAAAAATGTGTGTCAGGATGGTGGAAAAGATGCGGGAAAAGAAGAATGATGTTTTCTAGTGTCAAGAAAAATGGACATCAGATCTCAAAATCCCCAAAATGGGACCTAATAGAGCATCTAATTATGGGTGTTAACTTTTTAGGACAATACACTAAAAAAAATCTTGAATGTGAGGATCTAGATGAACTTGACTCAACTTAATTTCCTTTTGTTGTGGCTTCTTTTTTTACATGCCTGACCCTTTCTATGTGTCCTTATACATAGTTGGTTGTAAGTTAAGTATTTTTATTATTGACTCGAGAGCTTCAGATAATGTTATGTCATCAAAAGTAGCACATGCACATAGACTCTCATTGAATAAGCTCAGGTGAAATTTTTTCTCTATGGAATCAAAACAATTTACTCTTGTTGGGAAAATAAAATATTCTAAGTTTTCTTTAGCTACTTATCCTCATAATAAAATGAATCAAAAGAAGTTTATGTCATGGAAATGATCTAAAAACCTAGTGTCCCTAATAATGGTCAACACTGGCAAGTCTTTGATAATGACAAGAATATTATTTCATTCTCGGAAGGGAAAGGTTCTTTTTCAAAATTATCATTTGAAGGTAGTTCATCTTCTTCTAGCCAAAATGTTGATAATAAAGAAGGACAAGAGGTGGAGTTCATACAGGTAAAAGGTAATACCATACCAAGAGGTTTTGTCTCATTAGAAAATATTTTTGATAAGCATGATTGATACATGAAAAAGAAATTTGAACAATGGTCATAAAGCTCTCTAGACTATGATAAGGTGAACATAAGAACCAAAAGTGATCCCAGGATTTTGCTAACCGAAAAGTGTCTAACTTAGAAAACAAGTTGAGGTTCACATAGTTGCTTTAGGATTATAGAGATGTGTTTGCTTGGGGTTATGATGATCTTAAAGAATTTATGGATGGTGAATTTAAACATCATATTCCCGTCAAGCCTAATTCCACCCCTTTTTGACAAAAGAAAAGATAATTTAATCCAAAGATTGTAGATGTTATTTTTTCAAAAGTTGATAAAATGCTCAAGGCAAATATCATATACCCTATTCATCATTCCTCATGGGTAGAAAATATCATTACATTCAGGAAAAATAATGGTGAAATGAGGATCTGTGTTGTTTTTTGCAATCTCAATCAAGCATCCCTTAAGGACAATTATTCACTTCTTGTGATGGATCATATTCCGCAAATAGTTTCAGGTTTTGAGATGATGTCCATGCTTGATGGTGTCTCATGATATAACCAAATTAGTATGGCCTTAGAAGATCAACACAAGATTGCTTTCACCACCCCATGGAGAACCTTTTCTAATAGAATGCCTTTGTAGGGGGTACCTTTCAAAGATAAATTGACCTTTTATTTGGATATTTGTCAAACAAAATCATTGATATCTATTTGGGTTATTTAATTATCTTCTCAAGAAAAAGGAATGACCATGTTTATTATCTTTAGTGTGTTCTACAATGATGTAGACAAAAGGCATCTCAATAAATCTGAAGAAGTCCATGTTTGGTGTCACAAAAGGAAATTTATTACAACACATAGTATCTAAGGAAGGTATCCACATTGATCTAGAACAAGTTAAGGTTGTCATGCAATTATCTTTGCCAACTAGAAAACTAGGTGTCATATAATTCTTTAGACAAATCAATTTCTTAAGAAGTTTCATCCCTGAATTTTCAAAGATCACTAAGCCCATTGTACACATGATGAAGGGTGATGTGAACTTGAAGTGGACAAAGGAAAGAAAGAAGGATTTTGAACAAAACAAAGAAAAAAAAGAAGGATTTATTGTTATGCATTTGAAACAAATTTGTCGTCGATATTGATTCAAATCAATGAATATAATGTTAAAGTTCTCATTTCCTTCATGAGTATTCCTTTGAAAAAGCACGAGTTGAAATACTCCTTGGTATAGAAATATGATTATGTCATTGTTAGAGTTGTGAAACAATTTAGGTTCTATATAATAGAATCTCACTCGACAATATATGTACCTAATACTACAGTTAAGATAATCCTAACTCAGAAAGAAATAGGATTGAATAAGAGAGCCTCTTGGATTGAAAAGTTTCAAGAATATGATATAATTATCAAGCCTACCAAGCTTGTAAGGGGAAGAGGCTTATGAAAGCTCATAGCAGAGAATGATCTTACCAAAAAAAAGTATGCAAAGAGATGAGCTACCATTAGTTCTTCTTGTAGGGGTGATTGATGAATAGTTCTCTAATATTGTATACTTCTTAACCTATGAAGAGTGCACGATTCATCTCTTCTCAAGAGAGAGAGGAGAACTCTGAGATTGAAAGCTATAAAATACATCATATAGGGAGATGTTATTTACAATAAAGGAATATATGGTATGTTTTTAAGGTGTGTGGGTAAAGGAAAAAGAGAAAGGCTAATCAAGTTATTTCACAATGAAGCCTACGGAAAGCATTTTTCATCTTCAATAACTGCTTTCAAGATTTTGAGGAATTATTATTATTGGCCTAGCATGTTTTGAGATGTCGATGAATAGGAGAAGAAATGTGATTCATTTCACCAATTCAAAGGGAAGATACAACTTGTTTCCTTGTCACTCAAGCTAGTGATTATTGAAGAACGATTTCAACAATGGGGCCTTGATTTCATAGGTCTCGGTAATAAACATTCAATTATAGGATATACTCACATTTTGATGGCAACAAAATATTTTACTAAGTGGGTTGAGGCTATTCTAGTCAAACATATAATTTTAGAAGTTGTATGTGATTTCATTAAACAAAACATCTTGGTAAGGTTTAGGATCCCTCATAAAAATTTCAGGAACAATGCAACTATTTTCTCTTCTCATGAAAATTTTTCTTTAAGCTACAAGTATGGGATCATCCTATCACATTCATCCAATTACTACCCCCAGGGGACTGGCCAAGCTAAAGTTAGTAATAATAATATCATTCCTATTCTTCATAAACTAGTTGAGGAAAATCAAAGGACATGGCATAAACATTTGTATGAGGTACTATGGGTTGATTTCATAACCAAGAAGAGAGCCACTGGGATGTCTCCTTTTGAACTAGTATTTGGGATGAAAGCCAAGTTTATTGTTCCTCTATAATTATCTTCTCTCAAGATACATGATGCATTGGATAATTATGAATCCAAAGACTCACTCTAAAAAAGGATTCTATATTTGACCAAGATAGAAGAAAAAAGAGAAATGGTGGTAGATAGGATAAAAGAACACCAGGCTCAAGTGAAAGATTTGTTTGATAAGAGAGATAGAAAAATGTTACTCAAGGTCGGTGACCTCATACTATTGTGGGATAAGTGAAGGGAACCAAAAGGAATGCATGAAAAGTTTAATTCGTTAGGGAAGGGGTCATTCCAAATTAGAGATATTTGTAGAGAAAATTCTTTCTATCTTGCCTATATGAATGGTAGACATTTTACCCTTCCTTATAGCCGACAACATTTGAAGCTTTATAACCAATAAGGTAAGTGGTCCACTATCTTTGTACATAGGTTAGTTTTATTATTATTATTACAGTTATACATCGACATATTTTTTATTAATTTATGCGTGGACATGTTTTTGATTGAGTTATGCATGGACATGTAAAACATTAAGAGGAGGAAGACAAAACATGATGATGTAAAATAATATAGTAAGGGTATAAAAACTGAAGTTGAAATGAACATCAATGAAATAATAGAAATAACCTTTCCCCATGTTTTTAAAACTGTGAGGATATGGAACACTAAGGTTTTTGGATAAAAGAGTATAACATGTGAGTGAAAATAGAAAGGGCGTGGAAAACTAAAAGGGAAAAAAAATTGAGGGACAAATCATAAAGAACGTATTCAAAAGAGTGTAAAATTGTAAGGACATGAAACAACAATTAAGGGTTTGAAATATTAGGGTGTAAGTAGAGCATGATGATGTAAAATAGTAAGAGTTTAGAATATTGAGAAGGATATGAACGTGTAGGAAACAAAAAAAAATGAATGTATGATAGCAAGAGGGGGATTTCAGATTGATTATGAATAAGTATTTAAAACAATTGGGTTTTAAGTGAGTGACAAAAGCATGAGGATATATAATAGTAATGGTTTATGTAAAAGTGTAGACAAACATATTTGATAGAGTAATTATGTGTAGATAAGAAAAAATGATAAACAATAATTACATGTGAGAGTAATACATAAAAGAAAGAAAATAAAGGGTTTAGAGAACTGAGTAGGATACAATCACCATGGAAATAAAAGAAATAAAATTTACTTAAGTGTGTAAAGAATTAAGAAAGGGCTTAGATACATGTAATTACTATGCATTCCCCCTCCTCTTCAATGGTTGTTTTCTCTTCTTCCTGGATCGAATGAGATGAATCAATGTCTATTTATATGTCTGAAGCTTTTTATGTTGGTCTTTTGTCTTTAATTATTGTACTCTCTCCAATTTTAATTTTGAATGTCCATTGGATTTGTAGAGTTAATTTGAATTCACTATTTGCTTCTGATTTGATTCCCCTTCAATGGAAAATGGCGGTCTTACAATTTTTTGTTGTTGTAGATACAGGTAGATGGGAGATGAAGTGATTGGTAGCCGGTCACTTCAATTGGAAAGATGAGATAGGGAATGCAATAACGTATGATTGTGGTCATGTCCCTCGAGGCACACATAGTCTTACTAGTTGTATTGCATTACCAATTGTTGTCCTATTTTGGGTCTAGTGAATTCCACATGGAAATAAACTCTTCTAATTTTGGTTTATGAATAGGGTGGCAAGCCTTACATTATTATCATATTGTGGTTAATTTTGTTGTACGCCAAAACCATTTTTTGTAAATACAACCTAGTGATGGGCACGACAAAATGTGTCAGTGGAATGGACATGCAATGATTGATTAAGTCAAAATTGTGTGTCTGGTAGCTTTTACACTCAATATTCTGTGTGTGTAATACTAAACTCCAATTATGCATTGTTTGCATTATAAAATAATTTTATTTAGAATTAATCAATTATTAAGACCTTTAATTATACCCAATGTTCTATTGCACATTGGACGTAGCTACCAATGGGCAATAGGGAAACTGCTACCATGGGGGTAGCTTCCTTTATTCAAAACAAAGTAATATCATTTACAGAGGTATGACACATGCATCAAAAGACCCACATAGCTCGTGGAGGTGTTCGGTCTATGCAAGAGCAATTATATATTGTTAAGCCTACCTAGATATACAAATGTGTTCATCCTGATTTTAGTCAGGCCCAAATTCTTCCTTCAGTTAGCTCACATGATTAGCGACCAAGATAGCCTCAAGGCTTACTCATTTCACCATATTTTCATTGGTTAACCTAGATGTCTCATCCACTATAGCATTAGACAAGATTTCTGCCTCCTGGATGACCTCCTAGGAGATGTGTTTCAGAGTAAAATCAATTTTTGATAACTCACACTTCATGACCTTGATCCATGGGTCAAACTTCTAATTTTGAATGGTATTCAAAGATATAACATTTACCACTAAACTAAAGTATCCTTAGATGTCCACGTGATCTAAATATTTCATCCTTAGTCATTTCATTCCTTTGTATAAAGCTTAAACTTTCACCTCATTGTTTGATCCATCTGGTAGTTTGATTGCCCAAACCATAATGACATACCTACGCAGTCTCTAATTATAAAGCCATATCCAAAAGCTCCAAGATTTGATCATGCTGCCTCATCAAAATTAAGCTTTAATCTAACACTAAGGGCCATCATCCATCTTGCTATAGATATATATGTTTTCTTCGTCATCATATCCCCTTTTAGGATAATCAAATGGTTCTAGACTTTAGTTATTTTATTATCCCAAAAAGAGAAGAATTTGCACTTCTTTTTGCTCACAAAAACATTAAGATACTCACTTATCCCAATCTCAGTTCTTTTCATTACAAAATATATGGTATACTCAACATTTTTTAAAATATGAGCATTTCACTCCTACTAGAGATGTCATAGTATCATGGTCGGAGAGGAAAACAACATGCCACTCCATAATGATCCACTATATGGCGTGGGCCAACAGAGAAACAAATCAACAGTTGTATGAGGGAGAGGTCCCTATCATCCCAACATACCTTGAAACCTCCTCTAGTATGTATTGGTGAAGATAAATTGGAGGAAAATGTGGTCTAGTGTTTCATTTTCCTGTTTACAGAACAAACACCGGAAGGGCCCCATAAACCCAATCTCGCGTAAAAAAACTCTTTACCATTTTACGAGCCAAGTGAAAGCACCCACTTTTGGTAGTATAAATTTATTCCACGCCAATTTAATTGACCACTCATGTTTTGCACTATTGATTTGAGAAATTTCATATCCAATATTTGAGGAGTATTCCCCCTTTTAATCCACACACTATATGATATTATCTTCACCATGATTTATGATCAATTGGAGTTTCCCAAGTTCCTCTATAATTTTCTTCCTAACCTCTTCTTCCAACATTTAAAAATGTTTCTATTGGAATGTACGACTATCATTGATCCACTCGATGTTCATAAAATCACTTATCAATCGTGGGTCCAAATATAGCCTTTGTGATGTGTACAACTTTTTGACGTCGATCAATAAAGGAGATTGGGGCATAGTCACCCCGTGAGTCATGCCAAAATAGATCTCTCCTACCATTTCCAACATTCCATGAAAGGTGTTTAGTGATAATATTTTTGCATTTTCACATGAAATTCAAGATCTATGATCCTCTTTGGGGGTTACTTATAGTCAATCTTTGTGAGGGATCCATGCAATCTAGGTACTTGTATCGTAGCAGTTTTCTCCACATCATGTGAGATTATATTTATATGGTCCATATAAGTTTATCCCCAAGGACACAATTTTGAAGTTGGATATCTCTGACTCCAATATCACCTTCCTTCCTCCTCTTAGTGACCTCATCCAAAGAAATTAGCAGAATGTGGTGTGTCTCATTTGATCCTTCCCATAGGAAGTTTCTTTGCTGGGATGTTAACTTCTTATCCATGTTATTGGTGATTTTGATGCAAGAAAGGATGTAGATGGGTGTGCAACCAACACCAATTTGAGAATTTTAATCCTTCTTGCCAACATAAGCATTCATCCTTTCTAGGATGTAGTTTTATTTCAACACTTCTCCACCATACCTTTCCATAAGGAGTCTTGTGAAGATCAACATAAGAGTGAGATACCCAAGTATGTTTTCAATTTGAAACTTTAAAATGTTTATAATCATGTGTTTTAGTGATTTGCATGTATCGAACAAATAAATTCTTGACTTTGATTTATTTATTACCTATCGCACAACAACAAAATAAACCTCCAAAATATTATTGATTGAGTATGATTCTTCTACTATTGCTTTGCCAAAGGGAAGTGTGTCATCAATGAAGAGTTGGTGTGTTAATGGCTTCAACTCGTTGACAATGTTGATTCCATTCCATCTACCATCCTCCAGTGCACTCAATATCATGTGGCTTAGTGCGTCCTCCATTAGCACAAACAAAAAGGGGGGTAAATGGGTCTCCCTACCTGAGCCCATTAACACCTTCAATGAAATTTCTTGGGTTACCATTGATAATAACTGAGTATCTAATTGTTGATATGAAGGCAAAGATCCATTAAATCCAATCATCTGAGAAGCCCATCCATTTCATCACTTTTGTATGGAAATACCACCTAAGCTTTTCATATGCTTTGCTAACATCAAGTTTTAGGAGCATAGACCTCGTACTGTGGTTTTTGATGGAATGGAGTGCCATGTGTGATTATGATGTTGTTTCTGATGTTCCTTTCAAGAAAAAAGCTACTATTTTCCTGGGAAATAACCTTGGGAAATAGTTGTTTCAAGTGGTTTTCCATTACTTTCACAATTATTTTGTATATGAAATTGCATAAGGATATTGTCCTAGAGTCTGTGAAGGAGGTGCATTCTTATTTCTTTGGTACGAGTGCTATATTTGTATTGTTTAGATCTCTTAAAATTTTATTTTTCTTCATTGATTCCTCAACGATCCTTACCACATCGGTCTGCATAAAGTCCCAACACTTTTGAAAAAAAGAGAGTGGTGAACCCATCTGGACCAGGGGCCTTGTCTAGACCCATTTGGAAAACAACAACTCGTACTTCCAAATAAAAAAAAAGCCACATCAAAAGCCTGTTATCCTCCTTTGTTACTATTGGTGGGATGCACCTCACGCAATCCATATTGATTTATTTTGTCATTCATTTGCCTCCCTATAGTGTTCGAAATAAATTGACCCCATTTTTTTGAATCTCTATTGGGTCCATTACAGTGACTCTTGAGTCATCCTTGATTTGACCAATCTTATTCTAACTTCTCTTTATTTTAGCGGTGTTGTGAAAAAAGTGTGTTACTGTCCCCTTCAGACAACCACACTTATCTTTATTTGGAATGTTAGTAACATTCTTGTCTTTCCAGTAATTCACTATATTCCACTAACAGCCTCTTCTCTTCCATATATTTAGCATTGGTCATAACCTGGGAGATCACCATCTCGCTCAGTGCCCCTATTTCTTCCTCCACTCATTCCTTTTTTTGAAAAAATGTTTTTCAAGCAATTCTTATTCCAGTCTCTCAATTTGGCTTTCATGTATTGTAATCATTTGCAGAAAACAAACATTTTTGTACCATGGGTGGTGTTTGATTCCTCCATCGTTGTTCCAACAACAACATTAAACCAGGCGATCTTAACCACATTTGTTCAAAGTGGAACCGACATTTTTTTTTTATTACATCTTTGATCATTTGTTCTATTGGAAAATGGCCTGATATTGAAACTGAGCATATGAGAGAGGTAGGCATTGTGAAAGAAGATATCCACTCACTTGACACAAAAAAATGGTCCATGCACTCTGGAATGTTAGTAAAGGCCTTACATCAGTTGTTCCAAGTGTATGTGTCATTGAAAAGAACAATATCCACAAGGTTATTCATTTGTGCAAATAGTTTGAAGTCAATTTGTGTTTTTCTTACCCGACATAGACCCCCAAGTTTCTCCTCAGTGCTCATGATTGCATTGAAATCATCTGCAAAAATATAATTATCTTGTAGAGTTACTAGGAAATTTGTAATGTTTGTCCATAACTTCCTTTTGTCCATTATTTTTCATTGGACCATAAATATTTAAGATAGTAAAAGAGAGATTGGTTGAGATACAAGCCACTTTCACAACCATCCAATTTTGGGAGCAATGAAATTGGTCAAACTCAACTTTGTTTCCTTTCCACAAAATTCCAAGGTTGCCGAAGGCCCCATTCGCTTCCCTGAAGATACCTTTCAAACCTTTGCAGTGCTTCTTGAAAGTTTTCATTTCTTTTTAATATACTTTAGTCTCTTGGAGTAAAACCACTTCACACATTTGGTGATCTAATTGGTGCTTCACCATGTGCCTCCTGTTAGAGGTGTTTAAGCCCCTAACATTCCATGTTAGGATATTCATTTCCCATCAATGGAATTGGCGACTCCCTTTGACTAAGTAAGCAAGGTTTTAATGAATGCTTGTTATTTTTTCAATGTGACTTCTTCCCTCTTTTGTTTGTTTGTCTTGCGCCCAGTGCATTTCTTGATAGGATCTGTATTAAGAAACTTGGTGGTCTATTGGGATATGGTTCTTGTGTCTATTATATCAATCTCATCTTTGATAATCTCTATGTTTTGATCTGTGTTTTTTTCCTCTACATACTCCAGGGTAGGCTATGGTTCATGGTTGTAAGGAACCATAACTAAGAAATCATCCTAGATTGATATCTTTGACTTGGGTCCAATTTGTATAGGATTGGGGGCATCCTCCAAGTAACTCTAGATTTCTCTACAATTCTCTAGATGTGATGGTTTGTCCTTTTTTGGTGTCCATCACTGAGCATTAAGTTTGGGGCACATCTCCGTCATTGTTTCCTACTATGACATTTCAAATAAAAAACTTTTCTTGCTCCAATTCAATCTCCCGTGGTGGAACCCAGATTTACATATCAAATTTGGACATGGAAATAGATCAAGGAAGTGTTCCTTATATTCGTTATTGTGATTTATGCTCTTATTTATTCCTTTTATTTTATAGTTTGTGCTTTCAAAAGTCCTAATTTGTGCATTCATCTTATTAATTCATATATTTCTCCAATTAAAATTGGCTATGTTTAAAGTATCACATTCTACGGCCTACAAATTTTTTAATTCATAAACCTAGTCATTGAAGTATTTTTGTGGGTTATTTAAATAAGTTTTACCTCTTCGTAGATCCCCATAAACAACTTGCCCTTTTTCGAACATCGACGGTGGGTGTTATCTCTCGATCATCAAGGTGAAGATCTTTAACCTTCAAGGGAATGTGCCTGAATGACATGTGTACTCTAATATCAGTTGAGAAATGTCAAAGAAGGATTATACATAAAGCAAGTCCCATTTTATCAAGTGGTAGGTGTAAATCCTTTATGACAAGATGCTCAAAATCTATCCATCAAGGCATTACACCTGAACAACTTATGTCCTGGGCCAACAGACGTTATGAGCAACAAGACAGCAAGGATACATGTGGCAAACTTACTGCCTATATATGTTATTAGAGTTTCTTCTATTCAAGAAATGAGAGAAGTTGCAAGCAATATATGTTATTCATCTCGAATGAAGATAGTCTACCAATTAGACTATCTAGAGTAAGAGCAGTTGAACAAGTTGACAGGGATACACATTGGTTTACATGACAAATTTTTCAAAGGTTAACATCCAGAGAGGATCTATGGTTGGCATGATGCCTTAAAGACCAGATGCACGGTCTTTAGTCTTCAAGGCATCACAAGATTGTGACGTGTGTCCCAGGCCTTTGAAATTATGATGGCAAGGTGACAAGGATCCAACTAGCGGAAACTGATTGGTCAAACAGGATGATAAGGATACACTTCATCTCTGTAGCTAGTTAAAGTGTGAGCAACTAAGGTTTTGATCTTTTAGCACATGGGTGAAATCGATGGTGATGACTTAACTGGGCAATAAATATGATCGGGTTTTAAATCCAAGTTGTGGGCTCATTAATGGTTAAATATCAGGAAGGATCCAAATAGATCTATGGCTCGCATAATGCCTTAAAGACAAGATACACAATATCTATCCATTAAGGCATCACAACATGTCGCCACATGTCCTGTCCCCACTAAAAGTCTGGGCGATGCAGGAGGAAGGATTTAAAGTGGATATTAAATAGATCTACGATCGGAATTCACTCACCATGAAAAGTTGCAAGTTGTTTATCTATTGAAAGAGTGTGCCTGATCGCCGCATGTCCCAGACCCATTAAAGTCTAAGAAATGAAATAAAAAGATCTAAGATTTGAATTTGATCTCATCCATGGCTAGCGTTCACTCAAAATGAAAAGGTGTAGGGTCTTTATCTGGCACGAGGGTGCGATTGGATGACACATGTCCTGGTCCCGCAAGATTAATCAACGAAGTGAAAAGTATTTTAAAGAAGATCGAATGATGGAGTTCAAATTTGATCTACGGTCATCGCTTAATCGAAATAAAAAGAAGCAAGTCTTTTATCCAATGCGAGAGCGCGATAGAGTGACACGTATCCTGGATCCACTAGACTTTCAGCAATGAAGAAAAGGGAATAGTGTTAAACTCTGATTAAATTTGATGGATATCAATGATAGGCATAATTCCTTAAAGAGGAGATGCGCAACTTTTAGTCTTCAAGGCATTACGCGATCTTGACACGTGTCCTCGACAGTAAAAAGATAGAATGCTCGAATGGTAGTGATGACAGGGATTTCCTTTTGTCATTTTTTATTTTAATATTATTTTTATATCTCTTAGGGTTTGGTTTATTATTTGATACATTGACATCGTTGTGCAAGGTTTTCAAAAGGTAGCGATACATGAAACTATCTACTGATAGAGTAGTGTGACCATGATGAAATACAGGATGATTACCACATACAAACATGCTTGGAGGATTCTTATAAAAAGGAAGGATACTAGAAGATAGTCGACGATGTCAACATACCTGTTTTCAATAAAGATGATATTCGACATGCCAGAGATGATATCCATTATCAGAAGCAGAATACTTGATGAATACATTTGGTCGAAGTACTGTGATAATGCATTATCACTATTTGATAATATGAAGATGAATAAATATGATTTTATTAAGAAATTATAGTTGAAACCTAATTGGTCGAAAAAATATTCTTAACAAGGATGATTAGTCAATCCTTCAAATGTACTTATTGTCCAATTATTGATCCTAGGATTAGGTATTAGTTATGAATAGATGTGTTGATCTGAAGCTTGTTCATATCCTTTGGTCTTGATATAACTAAGGATACCAAGATCAATACAGAGGGAGGATTATGATGATGGTTACTATAGTCAGATTGGATAGTCTTTTATCAGCAATTGCAACATGAACTAAATTGTACCATTTTTAAAAATCAATAAGATAAGTACCCCTTTTTCTCTCATCTGTGGGAATAGATATCTTTTCATTTTCAATTAGTCCCTTAGATAAAATCTATAGATTTTATTCAAAGTGATAGTTTGGTGTAGCATTCCTAATTCAGATTCATAGTTCTTATTATCAATTGGTCTTTTCATCTTGTATGGTTAAATTCAATTGATTGTAGCCACAACCAATCAGTCTGTCATTTGAAAATTGATTCAATTGAGATAACTATGAATTAACTTAGGTTATATGCTCATTTCATAAAACCTTTGTAGTGATATGTTTTTTGTAAACTATCTCTAAGGTTGTACAAAGGATTGGGATGGTCTTGACTCTATTGCCCATGAGAAAATAAGGCATTGGTCAACATATATATTAGATTATGGTCATTTAATTCACTGTTCATAGTTTTGTGATACTCTATCCATTTGTACTTTTCAATTCATATATATACAAACATTCTTTAAACATTTTGAAGCATCTCAGTTAGTATTTTATCACATATTGCTTTTAGTGAAGATTTATTTCAATTTGTTTGCCACAATTGAAGGAAGAAAGTGTTGAATTTTTCCTCATCTGCTATAAAAATCCTTGAAACTTGAAGGATAAGTTTAAGGTGTAGGCCTAGCAGCCTTGGTTCTATAGAGCCAGAATTGCAGAAGGTTTAAAATTTATTTAAACCTTGTTAGTTGGCCAAATCACTTGGGTTTCCCATCATTGGATTGGCAAGTCCATAGGAAATCCAATCTGTTGATTTGAGCACCAATAGATTGGCGACTCTATTGGGGAGATTCTGTAAGGATAGTTTAAATAACTCTCAGGATCTTTGGTAATAATTTGAAGATTAAGACTCTACTGGAGACACGAATCCAAACAGTAAGATATTAGTTTCTTTCTAATAAAGGAAGTGGCGACTCTACTTTTGAAATTCTATAACATATAAGTGATAGATTTATGTTAGGAAGAGGATTTTTAAGACAAGACAATTTTTTTGAGTTGGAACCAACAAGGAAAGGTAAATATTCAAATAAGAAAATGATGTATGGACCATGCATGATATACCCTGATAGGGATAATCAAAATTTTGCATGTGACTAGTTCCCTAGTTCAAGTCATCATAGTCATGAGAATAATGAGGAGAATGTTTATCCTTTTTTCCAAGTTGATAGTGAAGAACATGAGTCCCAGCATGATACAAATCAGAAGATGACTGAAAGAGAAGAAAAGGATAGGAAATGGGATGCTATATTTCATGAAATAGCTAATGCGGGCTCAGATGACGAAGAAATGGTCAGGGCTCTTAAGAGGCAACCAGAGGAGGTATTAATAAAGATGAGAATACAAACAAGTGTAATCAAATTACCAAAAGACAAAGGAATGCCTAAAGATGATAGAAATGGTGTATACAATCCTCCTCATAGAAAGAATGGGGGCATATTTTCAATAGTGATCATACTAATCCCTTGTTTGAACCAGATAATAGAGGAAGGTGTGAGAAAAACAACAATGGAAATGAAAGAAGTGGTCATTGGGGACAAATAAATAATGGAGAACATCATACCCATGACAATAGAATGAATCCTAATGGATCTAACCAATACGAACAGCATGGGCATCAAAATGATGGAAGGATGTATGATAGATATCAAAATAAAAGGGAGCAGAACTATGGCCTAAGAGATTATAATATCAACTCAAATTTTGGACCAAGAATAAATAATCAAGGATTCCAGAATGCAAATCATCAGAACCCAAGGCATGGAGCAATAAATCAAAATGGAAATAACTATAGAGCCCCAATGATTTCTGACAGATACAAACAATTATATTTTTATGGCATAATGGGATATCCTAATGCCATAAGAAATGAATTAAGAAGTGCAATTCCAAAGTTTTTAGGGAATGAATAAAAATGAGCTGAGGTGCATTGTGTAAATTTGAAGAATTTTATCCAAGATCTTGATGAATTCAATGAGGATGTATACATGAAAATTTTTGTTCAATCTCTCATAGAAGATGCAGCAGAATGGTTCATATGTTATCCAAATAGATCCATATCTAGTTGGGATGAATTTGTTAATCAATTCACAAAACAATTCGGTGATCACAATGATACTTCTTTTGCATCACATGAGTTGACAAGTATGAAGAAAAACCAGAATGTAACTGTGGTTGAATTCAACAAAAGGTTCAACAAACTTTTAAATAGGATTCCAATAGATGTTCAACCTGTTGATGCCTTTCTCATAAATTTCTAAATGGGTGCATTTGATAGCAAGACCAATAATGAAATCAAATCTCATAAGCCTTCTACTTTAGCACATGCTCTCAAAATTGCCATATCTATTGAGAATGATATGATAGTAATAACTGAGAGGGGGGGTGAATCAGTGGCCTCAAAAATATTCCAATAATCAACCCTTAAAACTCATTACCACAAAATTATACCTCTAGTTATCTTCAGTCTTATAAGATGAATGCCTCCAAATACTTATATCAAATTACTACTACTCAGAATGCTTTGTAAAACCTTCTACTGTAGATTTACCGAATAGCAGTCTGTTGATTTACCGAAAGACAGTAAATTATCTAGAGTATATCGATCAATCCAATTAAGTTAAGTGTAATGCAAAACACTAAAGTAATGACTCATAAACACATTGACACGTAGATTTTTAACGTGGAAACCCTACTAAGGGAAAAACCACTTGGGACCGGTAACCCAAAATTTTCACTCTTCTAAAGCGAGCTTGGTGAAGAGCCAACCATGTTAAAGGTTACAAACACACTGTTAGGTGTGACCTTGTTAGAGGATTTAAAATTTTAGTATGTCACTTGATATCGGGCATCTCTATGCTACCATCCTTGATCAAACACTCACTTGTCCTGTCAATAGGTATCTGGCATCTCATTCTACATTCATGATCAAACTTTTTGATACTCTATTGGATGTATCTCAATATAGAAAGGATCTTTAAATCTCGCTCGGTTAAGAGACTTTTTGAATCGATGGTTAAACTGAAATAGTATGATTTGTTCACATATACAACTTATACTTGCAGATTTGTAGATCTATTGTAATCTCACAAAATTATTCTGATCAATATAACTTTGTTTATACCTTTGCTCCACTTTGATTATGCTCAGTGATGTTGTGCTCTATTGCTCGGTGTCAGCAGAATTTTTTAGCTCTTTCCTTAGCTTGTTGATCAGCACTATATGAAGTTGTTCTTCATCAGTTTCTCTTCAACATCCTCTTGTTCATTCCTTCACCCACACCAACTCATAATGAATTGAGTTGTCTCTTAAATAGACATGATATCACCGTTGTTAGGTTCTTGATCTTCTTGATCTTGGCATGATCCACAATTATTGCCAATCAGATTTAAAGTAGAACTCTTGGTTTATCTCACTGAGATCTTTTGCCAACTGGACAAATCAGCTTTAAATCAATTACTTATCTCTGGCTTCTCTTGTCGATGAAAATAATGATAAATGCCAGTTAAGTATATATTTAGCTCTGCCAGCTAGATATTTTTTTGTTTGTGAACTCCAATTATTTTTGGTTTTAACTCTCTGATAGCGTCGATCAACACTCTAGTTCTCCTCGGGCTTCTCCATCGGTTTACACTATGTTTCTGGCCATCGGGTTTGCTTTCGATTCTGCTCGTTGGTAATGCTTGTCGGTTTTCTTGCTCGGGCATCACTGTGACTTGGTTGTTGGTGACCTTTATCCGTCGGGTTCCACTGACCATTGTTGTTTGTAGTCACAATGTGAATTCTTGTCTTTTATGCATTACACAAAGCATAATCTTTATCTCTCTGATCCTCTGAAGTCTTTGACACTTTGATTATAACCGATTAGATTATATCAAGTTTACATCAATGACAATACAATCCATTAACTGATTTAATGTCTTGCATTATCCTTATGCATTTCGGTGGTTAACTTAACATCTTCAAACATTCAATCAGTTACATGTCATCAATCTCTCCCTTTGGCATTGATGGAAACATACTACATTATCATACTATACTATCACTAATACAATATGAAATATATAGTTTCATCAAGCTTTCCTAATGTAACTATTACAAATGTCTTGCTCTCGGTAAGCTCAAAAGTATCTTAGATTTGTTTCATGCAGAGTGGTTGTCTTCAATCTTCATTCCCTTCACTAGATAGATGTATCATCTGATATCTCTGTTCTGATATGTGCTCTGCCTTGACTATTCCTCTTCTTGATAATCTATTTTTCCTTTGACAACATTCTTTCTCTTTGTTTGAACTCTCTCCCTTTGTTACTTCTCTCCCTTAGATGGATATTTCATGTGTAATCAATTTCTCTCCCTTATAATATTGATTAACTCTTCATTTATGATTCTCAGGAACTTCTTTTTATGGATAATGATATAATCTCTCCTTTTATCATATCTCTCCTTTATGTGATATGGAGATCATTTCTCCATTTGTATATCTCTCCCTTTGTATGATAAAGACCTTTTGTATGATAATGAGATATTTCTCTCCCTTTGACAACAATTCCAAAAAAAATTCTCCTTATTTTATCATCTTCCATCCCTTTGCATAATATATTCCTTGAATTTCCCTATCCATCAACAATACAATGTTCTTATTTTTGGTGCAGATTTGTACCTTGTAATGTACAGATTTATTTGTTACTGTCCATCTCAGTGTTTTCATCAACATGACCGATCTTCAGATTTTGTATAGGTTGATGCAACCTCCTAGTCAGATTACTAATCGATAGACAAGGGTTTAACCCCTAGTCTCTGTCTCAGATACTCAAAAGTATCCTTCTGTAATGGCTTGGTGAATATATCAGCTAACTGTTCCTTTGATTGAACATATTCTAGTGTCACTTCTTTTGCTTGCTCTTGTTCTCTCAGATAGTGATACTTGATAACAATATGCTTAGTCTTAGCATGCATGACTAGATTCTTAGAAATGTTTATTGCACTGGTATTATCACAATAGATAATTACTAGTTAAAAGATCTCCATATGCATACCTTCCAGTAATTGTTTGATCCATGCAATATTTGAGCAATTTGCAGCAGCAACCACATATTATGCTTCTGCAGTAGACTGAGAGATGCATCCTTTCTTCTTGCTTATCCATGTGACAAGTTTGTCACCCATGAAGAATGATCCTCTAGTTGTGCTATTTCGGTCATCAATGTTTCCAGCCCAATCAACATTTGTATAGACTTGTAGCTCAAATTTTCCTTCTCTCTTGTACCATAAGCCATAGTCCTTGGTGTTCTTCAGATATCTCAGAATTCTTTTGACAACAGTCATATGTGATTATTTTGTATTCCCAGAGAATCTTGCAACTATCCCCACTGCATGTGTTATATCTGGTCTAGTGTGAACAACATACATCAGTTTGCTAATCATTGATCTGTATAAGGTATGATTTATCTCATTTGTCTTGTCTTCTTTTGTCATCTTGCATCTAGTAGCCATATGTGTTCCAACTGGTTTAGAATCCTCCATCTTGAATATCTTTAGCACTTCCTTGATGTATTTGGACTGAGTGATGTATATGCCTGCATCTTGTTGAAGAATCAGTAGACCAAGAAAGAATTTGATCTATCCAAACATAGACATTTCAAACTCCTTTCTCATTTCATCAGCAAAGGATTTGCATAACAATTCATTTCCCCCAAAAATGATATCATCAACAAAAATTTCAGCTATCAGAATATTACCGTCAGTATCTTATTTTAAGTATAGATTGCTATTTTCACTTATTCTAAAAAAATTTATGCTGATGAGATATGATTGAAGTCTTTCATACCAGGCTCTCGGTGCTTGTTTCAATCCATACAAGGCTTTATGTAGTCTACATACCATGTTTTTCTTGTCTGGATTAACAAATCCTTATGGTTGTTCAATGTATACCTCTTCTTCTAGTATTCCATTTAGGAATGAAGATTTGACATCCATCTAGTATACCTTGAATCCTTTAAATGCAGCATAAGCAAGTAAGATTCTAACTCCTTATAGTCTAGCAATGGGTGCAAAGGTTTCACCATAATCAATACCTTCTTTTTCTACATATCCCTTGCATACTAATCTTGCTTTGTTTCTAGTGACTTCTCCACTCTCATTCAGCTTGTTTCTGAATATCCATTTGGTACCGATGACATTCTTGTCATCTAGTCTTGGTACTAGTGTCCATGTATTGTTCTTCTCAATTTGTTCTATTTCTTCATTCATAGCACTGACCCGTTCTTCATTCTCAAGTGCATTGTAAACAGATTTAGGCTCAAAATCACAAAGTAAACATCTGGTGTTAAGTGACTTACTTCTTGTTCTTGTTCCAGTCTTCTTGTCTCCTATGATTTGATTTTGTGGGTGATTTCTTCTGACATACTTGGCAAGTTTCAGCTTAGCTTTGTGTTCATCATTCTGATTATCTTCTTCACCTTCATTTTCATCTCCATTGTTCAGAACATCATCTTGACTGTTATCCTGATCGTCGGTAATTGCAGCCTGATGCTCGGGTGCAATGTTCTGATGCTCAAGAGCGACACATTGTTGCTTGGGTAGAGTGTCAGGTTCTGTATAAACAAACCTGTTGTACTCCTCTGGTTCCTTTTTTCTTTACTGATCATTCTTTTTTGTGAATTCATCTATTTTCACATTTGCACTTTCAATGATTTTGTTAGATGACTTGTTAAGACATTTATAAGCCTTTCTTTTGGTTGAATACCCTAGGAAGATACCTTCTTCACTTTTATAGTCAAGTTTTCCATTTCTATCATCCTTCAATATTTAACATTAACTACCAAAGATTCTGAAGTAACTTACATTGGGTGTATGACCTTACCAAAGCTCATATGGTGTCTTCTTTGTGTCCTTCTTCAATTGTACATTGGTTAGTGTATAGAAAGCAGTATTGACAGCTTCCCTCCAAAATGTTTGAATGATGCTTTTCTCAATCATCAATGTTCTTGCACAATCAACAATTGATCTGTTTCTCCTCTCAGCAATTCCATTTTGCTATGGTGTCCTTGGTGCAGAAACTTGTCTCTTAATTCCATGCTCATTGCAATAGTCAGTGAATTCTTCTGAAGTAAATTCTCCTCCTCTATCTAACCTTAAGCATTTCAATTTATTTTCACTTTGTTTTTCTACCATTGCTTTGTACCATTTAAACATCTTAAATGGTTCTGATTTATCTTTTAAAAACATGATTGTCATCATTCTAGAGAAATCATCAACAAAGAGAATAAAATACCTATCTCCATAGTAGCTCTTTGTTCTCATCGGTCCACATAGATCTGTATGGACTAATTCTAGAATCGCAGTAGATGTATGGGTTTTGCTCTTGAAACTAGACTTTGTCATCTTACTTTTTTGACAATTCTTGCACATGATATGCTCGGGCTTAGTCATCATCGGTAAGCCTCTGACATTCCTTTTGTTTCTTATCCTTATCATGTTGTCAAAGTGCACATGACAAAATCTTTTGTGCCACAACCATAAGTCTTTGTTTCTATCCATCAAACAAGTGGTGTTAGTTTCATCAAGATAGAAAAGGTTACCTTTTGTCTGCTCACCAGTACCAATCAACCTTCCTAATTCATTGAAGATCTTTGCCTTCTTATTTTCAAATGCTACTCTATGACCTTAATTGTTCAACTAAGAAACATTTAACAAATTGTAATTTAGTCCTTTAACCCAGTAAGCATTTTCACATTTAATCAGGTTATTCAACATTATGGCTCCTTTACCTTCAACTAGACAAGGTGTATCATTTCCCATTCTCACTGAACCACCATTATAGTATTCAAAAATCTCAAAATTTTGTTTATCACCAGTCATATGATGAGTGCAACCACTATCTATGATCCAGACATCATTTTTACTAACTTTAGATATTAGTGCAGTTTCTACATACATTTCTTCATCTTCATTTGAATCATCCTTCATGGATACAAATACCATTTCGATGTCTTCTTCTGATTCAATGTCAGTGTCATCAGCTCTTTTCTTAGCTAGGTAACAAGATTTCTTACCTTTGTCCTTGTAGTCTTGGGTATCTCTCTTGTCAGATTGTCGGTTTCTCCAGTATTCTCTATTTTCACCTTTATCAAACTTCTTCTCATAAGGTCTGTCATTTCCTCTGTCATCTTTTCGTCGATTTGGACATCTTGCAGCAAAGTGTCCAACCTCTTTACAATTGAAACATACAAGTGGTAATTTACCTTTATATCTACCTTTACCTCTCTGCAATATTCTAACCATTAGTGCTTCAATCTCATCAAGTCCTTGATCCTCATTATCACTGTCACTATCATTTCTAACAGCATGTTTATGACTTGAGTTACTTATTTTTAAAGAAGACTTGAATGCAAATTCTATGGATGGTAAGACACTATTGTAAAAGTGATTCATCTCAAATGAAATTAGTCTATCAATCAAACTATCTAGAGTAATTGTATTGTTTGCAATTGCTCTCATTTATTGAATAGCAGAAACTATAATAGCATAATCAGGCAATAAGGTTCTTAAGATTTTGCTTACCATTGTCTCCTCTTCAAGTAAACCTCCAAATCCTCAAATAGCATTTACTACCTCTTTGATTTTGCAGCTATACTGAGTAATGTTTTCTCCTTCTTTCATCCTTAGGTCATTAAACCTCCCTCTTAGGCTTTCTTCCTTTGCTCTGAGTACATTGGCATCTCCACCATGTACAAGCTTCAACTTATCCCACATTTTCTTTGCAAAGGTACAGGTTTTGACATCTTCAAACTCAGCATCGGAGAGTGATGATGCAAGTTCTATCATCATCCAGTTATGCTCATGCTTGACTCTTGATTTCTCAAGATTATGAGGTTCTGTAGGCAACACATATTCAGTATCTAAGTATTGAACAATATCATTGCCAATACCTAATAGGTGGATTCTTATTCTACTTTTCCATGATGCAAAGTTCTCTTTATTCAATTTGGGCACATCTCATCAGTTCATCTTGTGATATTTTGCTTGAGCTGTTAAACTCCCTTTCTAAGCACACAAGTTCTGATACCAATTGTTAGTAATAACTGAGAGGGGGGGTGAATTAGTGGCCTAAAAAATATTCCAATAATCAACCCTTAAAACTTAGCACCACAAAATTACACCTCTAGTTATCTTCAGTCCTATAAGATGAATGCCTCCAAATACTTATATCAAATTACTACTGCTTGGAATGCTTTGTAAAACCTTCTACTGTAGATTTACCGAATAGCAGTCTATTAATTTACCGAAAGACAATAAATTATCTAGAGTATACCGATCAATCCAATTAAGTTAAGTGTAATGCAAAATACTAAAGTAATGACTCATAAATACATTGACACATGGATTTTTAACATGGAAACCCTGTTAAGGGAAAAACAACTTGGGACCGGTAACCCAAAATTTTCACTCTTCTAAAGTGAGCTCGGTGAAGAGCCAACCTGTTAAAGGTTACAAACACACTGTTAGGTGTGACCTTGTTAGAGGATTTAAAAGTTTAGTCTGTCACTTGATATCGGGAATCTCTATGCTACCATCCTTGATCAAACACTCACTTGGCCTATCAATAGGTATCTGGCATCTCATGCTATCTTCATGATCAAACTTTTTGATACTCCATTGG
>MU223473.1:3422812-3453997 GCA_018584345.1 Thuja plicata
CCATCCTTGATCAAACACTCACTTGGCCTATCAATAGGTATCTGGCATCTCATGCTATCTTCATGATCAAACTTTTTGATACTCCATTGGATGTATCTCAATATAGAAAGGATCTTTAAATCCTGCTCGATTAAGAGACTTTCTGAATCAATGGTTATACTGAAGCAATATGATCTATTCACATATACAACTTATACTTGCAAAAAATTAGATCTATTGTAATCTCACAAAATTATTCTGATCAATATAACTTTGTTTATATCTTTGCTCCACTTTGATTCTGCTCAGTGATGCTATGCTCTGTTGCTCAGTGTTTGTAGAATTCTTTAGCTCTTTCCTCAACTTTTTGATCAGCATTATATGAAGTTTCTCTTCAGCATCCTCTTGTTCATTCCTTCACCCACACCAATTCATAATGAATTGAGTTGTCTTTTAAATAGACATGATATCACCGTTGTTAGGTTCTTGATCTTCTTGATCTTGGCATGATCCACAATTATCGCCAATCAGATTTTTAGCAAAACTCATGTTTTATCTCATTGAGATCTTTTGCCAACTGGACAAATCAGCTTTAAATCAATTACTTATCTCTAGCTTATCTTGTCGATGAAAACAATGATAACTGCCAATTAAGTATATATTTAGCTCTGCCGGCTAGATATTTTGTCACTTGTGAACTCTAGTTATTTTTGGTTTTAACTCTATGATAGCGTCGGTCAACACTCCAGTTCTCCTCGTGCTTCTCAGTCAGTTTACACTATGTTTCTGGCCGTCAGGTTTTCTTGTGATTCTACTCGTCGGTAATGCTCGTTGATTTTCTTGCTCCGACATCACTGTGACTTGGCGGTCGGTGATCTCTATCTGTCAGGTTCCACTGACCATCGGTGTTTGTAGTCACAATGTGAATTCTTTTCTTTTATGCATTACAGAAAGCATAATCTTTATCTCTCTGATCCTCTGAATTCTTTGACACTTTGATTATAACCTATTAGATTATATCAAGTTGACATCAATGACAATACAATCCATTAACTGATTTAATATCTTGCATTATCCTTCTGCATTTTAGTGATTAACTTAACATCTTGAAACATTCAATCAGTTACATGTCATCATGATAGGAAGGCATCTGGTATAATTGCTAAGAGGGAGGACGCTCGGTTGTTCAATCCAAAAGAGCCTAAGCAACATAAGGAAGAAGATAAATTAGATAAGCTTATGAATATGGTGAAAGGCCTCCAAATGAATAATGGAAAAGATAATTTTAAGTACAACCAAGATAATCGAGCACCATACAAAAATGACAGATATAGATTGTAGGACATGCCTTATAACATGGAATGGAAGCATGGGAAACCATTGAACAAAGAATTAAATACTCCTGATCCATTGAGGAAAAACAACCATCTTGTGGAAAGCTATCCCTGGTGTGAAGCCTGCATAATACCACATTCTTATGAGCATTGTGTTGTGGCCCAAAGATGGAAAGAGGATGACGATCAGAATGATAATAAGTGATCCACAATGAATAATTTATCAACAATTCCTATGTGGGGATATGATGATTACAACTCTTCAGATGAATACTACTGTAAGGATGACCTAAATAGAGTGTACCAATATGGGGATTATCAGGAGAGTACTCTAAGATTAAGATAATTAACAGAAGAGGAGAAGAAAGAATACACAATAGCTGGAGTGGAAGAAGAAAAAATTAATTATATGTTAAGGAATAGAACAGTAAATGTAGACCAAGGGAAACCTGACCAAAGAACTAATCCAAAGAAGTTGAAGTATAGAAACATTTCTCAAGAGAAATAGGTAGAACCTCAGGACTTTCCAAAAATAGCAAGAGAAAAGGTGGTTAGTAAATTTCTTCCCAATGAATGTTCTTTCATGTCTAATGAATTATCTCAAGTTAAAATACCTTCTCCTTTGCTTGAAATAGTTAAAATACCTGAATGTAAAAGTGAAGCTTTGAAAATTTTGTCTAATGTAGGTAATAAGGAAGATCTTAACCAAGAAGTAAAGGATCCTCCAGATATTTATCTAGGAACTACTTTAAACAAAAATGGAAATCAAATTGATCCTTTCTATCTTTCTCTATTGATAAACAATAGATTGGTAAAGAATTGTACGATAGACTTTGGTGAAGTAGTAAACATTATGCCTAATGATGTGATGAAAGAATTAGGAATTAATGTTGATACCAAATTTGGTAGATGTTATGCTATGGATAATAGATATGTTCCTGTTGTAGGCATAATGAAAAATGTTGAATTTAATTTCCTACATGTCCTAAAATGTCATATAAAATGGATATTACTCTGGTTGAAGTCCCTGCCAATTATGGAATGCTTCTATCTAGACAATGGTCTAGCTTAGTAGGAGGTAGTATTCAACTAGATCTTTCTTATGCTTCTATTCCAGTGAGTGGCAGGCATGTAAGAATTGACAGGGAGACTCGAAGTCCATATATTATTAAGGATGTGGATCTTAGCTTGGTTACACATTTTTGTCATTCTGACATGGATAACTTTCAAGTAAGTATTTCAAAAAATGCAATGCATAATATTGTACCTATTGGGTTACATGCAGAAGTAAGAAACAATACAATTTGAAAAATGTATTTTGATGGTGCTTGTTGCAGGGTTGTAATGGAGCTAGTGTCATTTTCTTTGCCTCTGATAAGAAAATATTTTAATATTCCTTTTTAGTAGATTTTGAATGTACTAACAATGTTGCAGAGTATGAAGCTCTACTTCTTGGTTTGAAAATAGCTAGTAAACATGGAATAAAATGTTTAAGTGTCTTTGGGGATTCTGAATTAATTGTTTCTCAAGTTAAGAGTAAATTTGTTGCTAAGAAGCCTCTTCTTAAAAGATATAGAAATGAAGTATGGGATTCTATGGAATGTTTTGATGCCTTTTCTATTAACTGGATAGATAGATCATAAAATATCCTTGCAGATTTTATGGCTAATTTGGCATTGAAGCATAATGACATTCCTTGTGAGGACATAGTTCAAGTTGAAGTTAAAACTAGGCATGTTATACCTGATAACATCAACAACTGGCAAATCTTCGAAGATGACAGAGATATAATCATATTTTTAGCATGTGAGCAAGAGTATGAAGATCAATTGATAGACTTGAATGCCCATTTTGAGATGGAGGATGGGAAAGAAGTGTTGTTTGGAAAGGAATTTATTCAGCTTAAAACAAGATTCCAAAAGGCCTTGTAGCAATGGAGAGATTGTTTGACAATAAAGATTCAAAAATGGACAAGAAAAACACTAATATCACAATGGATGAAGTAGAAAGGATAAACTTGGGAAATGAAGAAACTCCAAAGGAAGTATTTATGGGTAAAATTTTAACCCCCAAGATTAGAGTAGAATATTTGTTTGGTCCTATGATGACCTTAAAGCATACCGAGAGGACATTTTTCAACATGAGATACCTTTGAAGCCTAATGCCAAACCATTCATGGAGAGGCAGAGACCAATAAACCCTACTTTGGCTACCAAGATGAAAGATGAATTGTTCAAGATGAGGGATGTTGTTATAATAAAGCCAATTAGACACTCAACATGGGTTTTGAATCTGGTGCCTGTCAGAAAAAAGAATGGTTATATTAGACTTTGTGTAGATTTCAGGAATCTAAATATATAATCATTAAAGCACAATTATGCATCACCAAACATGGAAGTATTATTGCAAAAGGTCACATGAAATGAATTATTATCAATGATGGATGGGTTCTCAGGATATAACTAGGTGAAGGTTAAAGAAGAGGAACAATATAAAACAACATTTACTACACCTTGGGGTACTTATGTATATGCTAGAATGGCTTTTGGACTCACTATTGTCATAGATACCTTCCAAAGAGCAATGGATGTGGCCTTTGATGATTTTATTGATGTAACTATGGTGGTATATTAGGATGACCTAAGTGCTTATTCCAAAAGTGCAGATGACCATTGCAAACATTCAGAACAAATCTTTCAAAGAGCCCTTGAATATGGGATATCATTGAACCCAAAGAAATGTCATTTTGTTGTCACCGAAGGAAAATTGTTAGGACATATTGTTTCCAAATATGGAGTAAGAATAGATCCTGAGAGGATTGAAGCAATAGATAAAATTGAGGTCCCAAAGAATGTCAAAAGGATCCAATCCTTCTTTGGACAAATAAACTTTGTAAGGAGGTTTGGCCCAATTTTTTCAGAAATTATTAAACCAATTGCTATGATGTTGAAGAAGGGTGCAGACATGAATTGGACAAATGAAAGCTTTAGAAGCATTTTTAAATATTAAAAAGGCAATCAAGGAGGCCTCTGTCCTTAAGTCTCTAGATCATACTATACCATTCCAATTATTTTTTCTTTTGCATCATATCACAGCATTGTTGTTGTCTTATTGCAAAAAAATAGTGAAGGTTATGAACAACCAATAGCGTTCTTTAGTAAGACTCTTCAAACTTCTGAGTTAAATTAAGATATTAATGAGAAACAAGCTTATGCACTTGTGAAGGCAGTAAAGTCTTTCAAGCCTTATTTGGTAGGAGCAAAAGTAGTAGCCTGTGTTATTAACGCAACAATAATGGATAATTAGACAATTAGAAGTCACTGGGAGAAGATGTAGGTGGGTGAATCAAATTCAGGAATTTGATATAGAGATTCAGATCAGTAAAATTGTTAGAGGACAAGGATTAGCAAGGTTGATGGAAGAATCAAATATGGATGCATTACAAGTCAATCAAGTTGATTAAAGTAAGACTCATACTAGTATTGAAAGGTGCCCTTGGTATACCAACATAGTACATTTCCTAAAACACATGAAATGTCCAGAAAAACTTACAGATAATCAGAAAAGGATAGTAAAATTGCAGGAATTCAAGTATGTCTTGATACAAGGAGACCTATACTAGAAAAACATGGATGATATACTTATTTTTTGTTTAGATACATATCAAGCAAAGGAAGTACTCAAGGATCTTCATGATGGACAATGTGGGGGACATTTTTTAGCGAAGACCACTGCCCATAAAATATTGAATGCATGATACTATTGGCCTTGTTTGTTTAAAGACTGCCATGCATATATTCAAAGATGTGAAGCATGTCAATTTTTTATAGGAAAACTCAAATATAATGATGCATTACCCCCTTAATGCTATGTCTACTGAAGAACCATTCCAAATGTGGGGAATAGATTTCATAGGAGAAATCACTGATACTTCTAGTGGTGGACATAAATGGATTTTGGTGGCCATTGATTACTTTAATAAGTGGGTGGAAGCCATACCTACTAGACAAGCTACTAGTAAAGTGGTGATCAAATTCCTGAATGAAAATATATTGACAAGATTTGGTGTTCCTCATAAGATTGTTTGTGATAATGCTATGTGTTTCAGATCTGTAGAGTTCACTGAATTTCATGAGAAATATGGAATAAAAATTTCTTATCCATCCCCTTATCACCCACAAGGAAATGGCCAAGTAGAATCTAGTAACAAGAATATAATGAAGATCATCAAAAGAATGTTAAACAACAACAAAAGATCATGGGATTCAAAGTTACCACTTGCACTTTGGGAAGACAGAATTACAATTAAGAATTCTACTTGATATGCACCATTTGAACTTTTTTATGAAAAGAAATCTCATTTACCATTGAATAATTTGTTACCAGTATACAAATTTGTGAATAAAGAATAGTGGGAAGAGGTAGATTTCATGGAAAAAAGATTTCATCAGCTTGCAGAATTGGATGAAATGAGGAATCAGGCTCAAGAGAGAAATTATTAATTACAACAGAAATTGAAGGTTTTGTTTGACAAAAAGACCACAGAAAGGAAGTTTCAGGAAGGAGATTTAGTTTTGAGATGGAATGTAAAAGATCAGGATAAAGGCAAACATGGAAAATTTGAGGCCTTATGGGTAGTTCCTTTTTTCATCATTGGTAAAGAAAGTGAGAATTCTTATCTTTTATAGGATTTGGAAGGTTATCCTCATGAGCTTCATGTACATGGTCAGTATATTAAACCCTTCTTTTCTTAAAAAATACCAAAGGCAGGTTTGTTTTCCTTATTTGTATGATATGTATTGTATTCTTTTATTCTTTTAATGGTCTGGTTCTCTAGAGATAGCTAGGATCTTGTTGTGTCCAGGTATGAATGCACATCCCCCGAAAGAGCCATTGGTGGAACCCAGATTTACATATCGAATTTGGACATGGAAATAGATCAGGGAAGTGTTCCTTATATTTATTATTATGATTTATGCTCTTATTTCTTCCTTTCATTTTATAGTTTATGCTTGCAAAACTCCTAATTTGTGCATTCATCTTATTAATTCATACATTTCTCCTATTAAAATTGACTATGTTTAAAGTCTCACATTTTACGGCCTACAACTTTTTGAATTCATAAAAATAGTCATTTTAAATAAGTTTTACCTCTTCGCAGATCCGCTTAAATAAATTTCTTTTTTTCTGAACATCGACGATGGGCGTTATCCCTCGATCAGTAAGATGAAGATATTTAACCTTCAAGGGAATGCACCTGAATGACACATGTACTCTAATCTTGGTTGAGAAAAGTCAAAGAAGGATTATACATCGAGCAAGTCCCATTTGATCAAGTGGTAGGCATAAAGCCTTGAAGACAAGATGCTCAAAATCTATCCATTAAGGCATTACGCTTGAACAACACATGTCCTGGGCCCACGAACATTCTGAGAAACAAGACAACAAGGATACATGTGGAAAAATTTGGGCGGTTGAACAAGTTGACAGGGATACACGTCGGTTTACATGATAGATTTTTCAAAGGTTAACATTCAGACAGGATCTACGGTTGGTGTGATGCCTTAAAGACCAGATGAATGGTATTTAGTCTTAAAGAAATCATGAGATTGTGGCACATGTCTTGGGCTCGCAAAAGTATGACAACAAGGTGACAAGGATCCAGCTGGCAGAAACTGATTGGTTGAACAAGATGATAAGGATACACTCCATCTTTGTAGCTAGTTAAAGTGTGAGCAACTAAGGTTTTGATCTTTTAGCACATGGGTGAAATTGAAAGTGATGACTTAACTAGGCAATAAAGATGATCGGGTTTTAAATCCAAGCCGTGGGTTCATCAATGGTTAAATATCAGGCAGGATCCAAACGAATCTATGGTTGGCCTAATGCCTTAAAGACAAGATGCACAATATCTATCCATTATGGCATTACAACATGTCGCCATGTGTCCTGGCCCCACTGAAATTTTGAGTGATGTAGGAGGAAGGATTTATGATGGATATTAAACAGATCTACGATCAGCATTCACTCGCCATGAAAAGTTGCAAGTTTTTATCTATTGCGAGAGTGCACATGATCGCCACATGTACCAAACCCATTAAAGTCTAAGAAATGAAATAAAAAGATCAACGATTTGAATTTGATCTCATCCACGGCTAGCATTCACTCGAAATGAAAAGGTGTAGGGTCTTTATCTAGCGTGAGGGCGTGATTGGATGACACATGTCCTGGGCCTGCAAGATTAATCAACAAAGTGAAAAGGATTTTAAAGAAGATCTAATGATGGAATTCAGATATGATCTATGGTAATTTCTTAATCAAAATGAAAAGAAGCAAGTATTTTATCCGATGCGAGAGCACGACAGAGTGACACGTATCCTGGATCCACTAGACCCTTAGAAATGAAGAAAAGGGAATACTGTTAAACTCTGACTAAATTTGATGGAGATCAATGACATGTGTAATGCCTTAAAGCGGAGATGCACGACTTTTACTCTTTAAGGCATTACGCGATCTTGACGCATGTCCTCGACACTAAAAAGATAGAATGCTTGAGTGGCAGTGATGACTAGGATTCCTTTGTCATTTTGTATTTTAACATTATTTTTATATCTCTTAGGGTTTGGTTTATTATTTGATACGTCGACATCATTGTGCAGGGTTTTCAAAAGGTGGCAAAAAATGAAACCATCTGTTGACAGAGTAATGCGACCATGATGAAATATAGGATGATTACCACATACACACATGCTTGGAGGATTGTTATAAAGAGGAAGGATACCAGAAGATAGTCGACGATGTCGACATGCCTATTTTCAATAAAGATGATATTTGACATGCTAGAGATGATATCCATTATTAGAAGCAGAGATACTTGATGAATACATTTGGTCGAAGTACTGAGATAATGCATTATCACTATTTGATAATTTGAAGATGAATCAATATGAATATATTAAGAAATTATAGTTGAAACCTAATTGGTCAACAAAATATTCTTAACAAGGATGATTAGTCAATCCTTCAAATGTACTTAATGTTCAGTTGTTGATCCTAGGATTAGGTATTAGTTATGAACATATGTGTTGATCTGAAGCTTGTTCGCATCCTTTGGACTTGATATAAATAAGGATACCAAGATCAATATAGAGGGAGGATTATGATGATGATTACTATAGTCAGTTTGCATAGTTTTTTATCAACAACTGCAACATGAACTAAATTGTACCATTTTTAAAAATCAATAAGATATGTACACCTATTTATCTCATATGTGGGAATAGATATCTTTTCATTTTCAATTAGTCCCTTAGATAAAATCTATAGATTTTATTCAAAGTGATAGTTTGGTGTAGCATTCCTAATTCAGATTCATATTTCTTATTATCAATTGGTCTTTTCATCTTGTATGATTAAATTCAATTGATTGTGGCCACAATCAATCGGTCTGTCATTTGAAAATTGATTCAATTGAGATAACTATGAATTAACTTAGGTTATATGCTCATTTCATAACACCTTTCAAGTGATATGTTTCTTGTAAACTATCTCTAAGGTTGTACAAAGGACTGGGATGAACTTGACTCTATTTCCCATGAGAAAATAAGGCACTGTTCTACATATATATTGGATCATGGTCATTTAATTCATTGTTCATAGTTTTTTGATACTCTATCCATCTGTACTTTTCAATTCATATATATACAAACATTCTTTAAACATTTTGAAGCATCTCAGTTAGTATTTTATCACATATTTCTTTCAGTGAAGATTCTTTCAATTGCTTTGCCACACTTGAAGGAAGAAAGTGTTGAAGTTTTCCTCATCTACTATAAAAAGCCTTGAAACTTGAACGATAAGTTTAAGATGTACACCTTCCAGCCTTGGTTCTACAGAGCCAGAATTGTAGAAGGTTTAAACTTGATTTAAACCTTGTTAGTTAGCCATATCACTTGGGTTTCCCATCATTGGATTGACAAGTCCATAGGAAATCCAATCTGTTGATTTGAGCACCAACATCTTGTTTCAAATTTCCAAAGGATGAGGATAGGAAAACTAATTTTGGTAATTTATAGATGGATATTAGGCGGATCCATGCATAGTAGGCCAAATCACTATTTCCCATATCAAGTTCAATAGATTTCCCTAGGGAATTACCTATTCTCCTCAAGACCTCCTTTGACCAAAATTCAAACGGCAAGTTATAAATACTTATCCATATTGACGAATCATATGGATCTAAAAGTATGGGATTGAAACTGTGCAACCATTTCCAGATGAAAACATGTTGTCCTTTGATCATCCAATCCTGATTCTCCAAAACTTGATTTCGGGTCTCCACATTGTTAAAATAAATACTAAAAAAGTGTTTAGAGAGGAAATATATTTCTATTGAATTGTTCTTCTAGTTGCCTTTAACTCATTCTTTAATTTGCATTCTTGTTCTATATTTCCTAGGATGTTCTCAATAATAAAAATCTTGCTTAAATCATGTATATCCATGTCCACGATGTCTGATAGGTCAATCATTAGGGTTCCAGAAGGCGGTTTTGTCATATTGAAAATAATGAATTTTCCTTCCACACACACACACACACACACAACTATACACAAAGATGTACAAAATCTTGCCAACTAGTATTTGGGTTCTTTTGGTTTGACTATTCATTTGCCTAGTGATACATATTAGGTGATCAGATGTGCACTTGTAAGACCCTAAGCTCTCCATTTTATCACATGTATTTGACCTCGCACACATATTGGATCCTCTCCCCTAATAAAAATAATGTTTGTGATTAGCTCATGGATGAAATGTCTACAAATGAACATTGTCATCATGATAGTCCAAAATACAAGGTATGAAGAAAAGGAGAAGTGTGAAACTATACCTTGTCATGAATCTTTCATTAGGAAAATATAAGTGTGCTTAGAAGTCCAATTCAATGAATCAACTTGTGAGATCAGTGGTTGTGTTGATGTTTTTGATTAAGGAAAAACCATGTTTTGAAGGGATGTCAAAACCCTTTACAAAAAGATGGAAAAGATAGGCACTAAGCACCCTAGAAAAAAATAGTTGCTAAAGAGAGCAGCTCAACCCCAAGATATATATAGCAATTAAGAATAAAAAACAAAAAAATGTTGACCAACCAACATGAATAACCAATGAATGATTACAGACCAACACACAAAAAAAAACAAGCAAAAAAATAGACCACTGGGGATTAGACCAGTTGCTTAAGGAACTTAACAATGAATTCTCCTACAGCAGGGATATTCTAGATAGAATCCTTAAGATTCACCAGTTCCTTAGGCTCTATGATAGCTTTTTTCTTCATACTAACCTGAGTGCACTTCCCTGGGCCATTAGTTTGACCAACAAAATTGATAGTCTCCTACTCTATGTTTATGGTTGCCTTTTCCTGATGGAGACCCTCCAGCATAGTGTATAACACTTTAAGTTTTTTTGTATAAGCCTTTATTCCTTCATGAGTTAAATGAAGGATCCTCTTAAGAATAGCCTCATTTCTGTCCACCTTAGCATTCAACATTTGCACTTTTCATCCAACACATCCCTAACTTTGTTATTCAGCCCAACATTTCCCAATCCCTAGACAACATTACCCTTACCCCCAGTGTTGTCACCCACCTCCTTCTTCTCATCTTTTTTATCTTCCATATTCTGCAACCAATGTTCTCAAATTTGGTAGCAAGAGCTCGATGATTAAGGTAGAGCTCCTTTATTTCATGGAAACTCCATTTATCCATCCTAAAAGAATGAATGGACTTGGCTTTCGCCATTTGGAGGACATCTATAGTTATTTCCATTTTATCGTTAAGGTCCTCCAAATTCAGTTGAATGGAGGATTCCTTCAGCACCTCCTCCTCTTGAACAAGTTGGTTCTCCTCGGGGCCCTCTTCATCACTCACAAACACAGAGGGAGAATTGGGAACATCATGGTTGACAGAGTCTTCGTAATCAACCAGGATAGGCACTTTACCCTATTCCTATTTGCTTTTTCTTTTTGTATTCATTTGCTTCTCACTATCATCTTGGGGAATCACATTCCCCTCTTTGTGGTTGTGTTGATGTTGAGTATATAAAATATATTCCATTTTATATCAATGATCATGCTAGCAAAGATAAATGTTCAAGTATTCAATGTGAAGAACTTGAACATTTTTTTAGTGATGATGAGTTCCCATGTCTTGCTAATCACGATAACAATGAACTTAGTTGCCTCTTTACTAATTAGGATTTATATCATGATGTAGAAAAAGTATTTGTTTCCTATAATGAATGCATTAATGCACATACTAATGAAGACACGTGTTTACTTGTGAGTGAACAGGCTATATGCTATGATGAATCTCTAGAGTATGGATTAAATATGTTGTTTATTGATGGTGCAAATAAAATTGATAACATATCTACAAATATTTCTATTGACCACGTTGATTCTCAAAATGTTGATTGTGAAGGAGATTTAGACATATGTTTTAAAAAATTGAAAGGCAAATTTGATTGTGATTTTTCTTGCAATTGTTGTGTTTTGATAACTAGCTTTAAAGAGGTGGATGTAGGACAACATGCTAAATTATTGTATCCTTCTCTTGAATCATTTCATGTTGAATTGATTTATGGTTCATAAAATGGACTAAATTTTGTTCTTGAACTCTAATTGGAGAAGTTTGTTAACACTTTTTTTTTTTTTATGAAAATCATACGTGGTTGTTTACAAGGACATTGTTGAAGAATTTTTATTTTATTTTTAGATACTAGGGCACATAGTAGTTTGATTGAGTTGTAGTGCTCAGATCAAGATAAGTGTAACTATGTTGTAGCTTAGTTGGAGAAGGTTCTATGTATGAACATTGTTGATGTTAACTTAGTTGATGTGTCCCAAGCTTTCAATTTTTATTAGGGTGATCTTTAAGGCTTAGCGTTGAGCCATAACTTCAACATATTAGAGAAAATGCATATTGAGGTATATATTATAATGATTTGAACACTTCAAGTTTGATGTAGAAATAAAATATGAGGTCAATTTTCTTGATGTTGTCTCATATTAATTGGATTATGAAGTTTTGGATATTTCACTTGAGCTTGGTAAACAATTGACCACACATTCAATGGTGATTTGTTTGTTGTGAAGTGTCATAATGATTGTGGGTATGATATATATTATAAATATAATTTATATATTATGCACCATGAGGAATTTCAATAGGCACTAGTTTTTAGAGATCAAATAAGCTTGTAATGCTTCAATAGTGGCAAATTGAGAGGTATGGTAGAATTGTCAAAGACAATGTCAATGAGTAGATGAGTTTTGATAGTTTTGAATAGATTTGGAGTGGTCACTAGATAATAAGTTTTTTGATAGAGGGGAAGTATTGTTTCTCCATTATTTTGGGGCCTAGGACTGTCAAGTAATAATCAAAATAAATTAACTTAATTTAAAAGCGACATCACTAAAAAAAATTATGTAATTATTATAGACAAAAAATATAGAAAAATATAATAATAACATATATTAGCAAATGAAGAATCACTTTATTTTACTTTAAAATCATATTATTTATTATATACTTTATTTATTTTAATGATCTTAATAAATTAAATTAAATTAAAACCAATATTACTTAAAAAAAACTTCGCATAACTATCATATATTAGAAAATGAGTAAAAAACAATATCATATATCAATAAATTAAGGCTCTCTTTATTTTATTTTACCGTAATTTTATTTTGGATAAGTAAAATGGTTCCTTGTATTGATAAACCTGTTAGAATAACTAAGAGGGGGCAGGGGGGGTGAATCAGCGGCCTTAAAAATTTAATTCAAAAAGATCCAACCAAAAACTTCTCTCAAATATAATACCTTCAGTTAATATCTTACAGTCCTAAATTTCATCAAGATGTATGCCTTAAATAACTTTAACAAATATAAACTACTCAGTATGATATACTGTTTATCTTTTCTAGACTTTACCGAATAGCATCAAATAAACTTAGTGTTAATAGACCAATCTTGTTTCAATAATGTGTAAAACAAAATATCAATGAAATAAAACATATACACATTTGACACATAGATTTTAACATGGAAACCCAATATGGGAAAAATCACCTGGGACCGGTAACCCAAAATAATTTTACTCTTCTGAAGCGAGCTCGGTGAAGAGCCAACCCTGTTAAAGGTTACAATACACACTGTTAAATGCGACATTGTTAGAGGATTTAAAACCAACAGTTTGTCTTTTGACCTAGCACTCACTATGTTGTCAACAAGAAAACCTTTTGATACTCTTGAGTATCTGAATACAATAAGGACTGTTAAATCCCACTCGGTTAATAGATTTTATGAATCAATGGTTAAATTGATACAGTAAATGATCTGTTCAAAATAAAACTTTGATTTGAAAATATTTAGATCTATTGTTAGTTCAATAATACCTGTTTGATCAATATACACTTCAGTTCCTTTGCTTTCTTTCTTTATTCTGCTCGGTGAATGCTTTGTGCTTTGTTTCTCGGTGTCTACAGAATTCCTTGGCTCTGTTCTTCAACCTGTATGATCAGATCTGCATGAAGAGTTCTATCTTTACAAAAATTATACTCAGCATTCCTCTCTTTGATAATGAATTCCTTGTCTCTTTATATAGACATGATTAGCCACTCAATCTCCTAGTTTTTATCGTAGATCTCTCCTTGATTTGTAAAACTCGCCATGCTTTGCTTTATCCCATAAAGCTCTCCTTTAGTTTTATTATGTAAATCTCTCCTTGATAACTGTGAATAAAACACGCTTTAAATCTCCTTCCATGCTTTAGTTTAACTGATTGTTAGGAATAAAGCAATCAATCAGTCAATCCCTAAATTGTAGCTCTACCAACTAAGCAATTTTGTTGTTCTTTAACTCTAGTTATGCTCGGTCAACAACTCTAGTTATTGTGGTGCTCAATATACACTTGCTCGGTAACACTTGCTCGGTTACTACTATGCTCGGTATACACTGTGAACTGCTCGGTGTTCACTGTCACTCGGTGTATACAAACTTTTTATGTTTTACCGACCATATAAACTTTGTCTCTTTAGATCTTCAAGGTTATGATAATATGTGTATGAACAATAAAACCATATCAAGTTGAAATCAATGACAATACAATATTATTAACCGATTTAATGTCTTGCATTCACTTTTGCAGCTCGGTGATCATCAACTTATCACCTTCAAACATTCAATCAGCTATAGTTCATCAAAATCGAGTTTTGAATCTGGCTCAAACTAGGAGTAGCTATAAATAGGGAACCACCTCTCTGGAGGAACAAGGCACCCAAGTGTAAATCCCTTTAATATGTGAATGGATTAATATTTTTTCTTTGCTTTATCTTTGGTCTATGACCTGGAAGCATGTCAAAAGTTCCTTCCTTCTTCACCCTTTTATCTTTCTTCCCTTTACTACTCTTAAGTCATCCTCCAACATTGCATCACCCTGCCACTTCTCAAATGAAATGGCAGAAGCATGTAATCCCTTATATGAACTGCATGGAATATTATCTCTTTTCTTTTCTTCCATTGTAGCACTACCACCAACATTAACGCTGTTTCTTTTTGTTAGCTTTGTCCTTGATTCTAAACAAAAGTGGTATCTAACTGTCATGCCCAAATCTGCATGTAAAAACACCACAAATTTTATTTTATTTTTTATCCAAAGAGATGAAGTGTTCAGTAATCTCATGCTTACTAAGTGTCCCACTAAGTAAATAAGTTAAGGCACAGGGATTAGGTCAGGAGGGATAATTGGCCCAATGTCGACATTAGGGTTGAGGGGAAATCATGACGTGAGACAACATCCCTCAACCCATGATTTTACAAGGTTCTAGTTTAAACGAATGCACTTTCATAAGTTTCCTAGAGTTATATTTAAACTTGGATAACAACTGCCTCTATACTATAGTTCAATAACAAAACTAAGATTTATATCATATGGTTATTTAATTGTATCATAACATTATTTTTACACTGGCCATATGTATTGACCATGTAAAAATAACATTACCAAGTTAAGTGCTTTTAATAATTCTTGATCAATAATTTCCTAATTCATCTTAATTAAATTATAATTAAAATCCTTTAGTCTTTTGATAGTTTTAAGTTCATTAATGGTTTAATATTACCTATAAACGCATTAAGCATATTTAATTAATGATCCTTTGTGTACTCTCGTTAGTGTGCTTGTCCCCTTAGTGGTCTCATTAAAGTATAAGAAAACACACACTTGCATAAGAAAACACACACTTGCATAGTGATGATAAAAAAAAATATTTTAATTCGATAAATCTATCTCCTCTAAGATTCAATTTTAAGTTACACACTTTATGCTTTAATAATCTAAAAGAAAATCCTAGATTATAAAATTTAATTTAATTTAATTAAAAATGTTACCTTTATAAAAAGGGATTACAATAAAGTCTATAGTTTAAATAAATTACTTAACATCTTATTAAAGTTCAATAAATAATATTCTTATTTCTTTACTATGATTTCTATTAAGCTAAAACTAAGTATAACTTAATCATCAATAATATTAACCACCAAAGGAAGGAAAATAAAACCCCACCAAAAATAACCATACAAAAATATATTTAAAAAATAAAAGTCTGTCTTCTAGAGGATGCCTAACCCTAATCAAAAATTAGGGTTAGAGCCCAAATAATAGTTCCTTAAGATGAGGGTTTCCTACTCATTCTCTCTTTTCTCCATTCCAAAACCCTAATCTAAGATCTCCTCACCATTTCTCAAGATTTGCAGGTCTAATTATGGTTTTGATGGAGGAACAAACAAAAACAACCAATACACATAGATGCATATACAAATATGTATGTATGTATTCTATGTGTATATTTTGGCCATCTATATATTTTATTTGCTTTAGTTTTTAGATTATAAATTTTGTATTATTATTTCTTTTGTGCATGTCTCTGTGTATTTTAAATGGATCTATTGTTTAACTTGTTTATATTATAGATGTTTCATTTTCATGTTGATAGGTTATGTTGTGCGAAAAGGGGGAAGGGGTTTCATTTTATTTGGGAGTGGGAGGAAGTGTCAGGCACATAGGCCATGCGAGAGAAGGGGAGAGGAGGGTTATGGGGGAGTGGAGGAGGTTTTCTTTTCTTCCATTGTAACACTTCCACCAACATTAACACTGTTTGTTTTTGTTACCTTTGTCCTTGGTTCTAAACAAAAGTGGTATCTAGCCTACTTGCATCAAACATCACCTTTCTACACTCATGTCTACCTTCTTCCTCCATAATAGAGCTATTAGCATAATTAACATTGTCTTTTTTGTTAATTATATCTCCCTCGAGGCCTTTAAAGTTGAAGGCCCTTATTCTACAACTCCATAATAGCTTCATTTCCACTGTCTTTTAGGGTATTTTCATGTTCCTCTTTTTCCATCGATTAATGTTGGTGGGGGCCTTCTTCCACCAATTTGTCTACTTTTTTAGCTCATTTAGCAACAATATGCCCAGCTCGAAAACATCTACAATATCTAAAAGGGATTTTTTCATAGTCCCCTAGTTGCAAAGAATTTCCCTTTGTAGTTTTCAGTAGAAAATTTGTCGAAAGACCTTTCATCATATCCATTTCAACATTATACAAAGATATTTACTATGAATAAAACCTAAAGAACCTTCATATACCCCCATAAATCTAATGTAGAGGGTTTAGAGTTCTAGTGTTTCTTTTACCCCAAGTTGTTGATCACTTCCCCAAAACCATCCAATGGTCTACACATCTATATTTTCTTCACCAAGATTTGCCTCCTAGACCCTCCTAATCAACTTGACTCCCAGTTATAGTTGAGTTGATGAAGCAACAAAACATAAACAATTTCAACTAGTCCAACTAGTTCACCAATTACCTTGTTTCTTCAATATATCTTCCTTTAGAACCCTAAACCCTTGCTTAGGATCTCCCCACACACCTCTCAGGATCTAGCCTATGTTCAAAGGACCTTATATATCCATTTGAGGGGTTCAAAATGCTTATGGTCATTCTTTTCACCACTATATTGTCGTAATTCCAAGATAGGCCTAATTAGGCCTATTTCTAATAGGTCTATTTTCACTGTTTTTAGGCCAGTGCTCCAAATTCTTCCAAACAACCCTGTGGAAGATGATATGAATATGAAATATATCAACTAGAAATTCAAGAATCCAAAGGTATAGTTATCCAAGACACCCACAACCCTAATTACTTCCAGGCCCTAGTTTTCAGCCTATCTTTTAGGCCTTTGGACCAGTCAATGCAAATTGTCTTCAATTTGTCTTCAAAATTCACTCCACCTTATGTAATCTTTTGATCCTTCAAGGAGACACATTAGGGATTCTATTCATGCCACTAAGTTGTCCATACAAGATCATGGGTGTACTAGTTCAATTCCATCTTTGCCCTGTCCTGACTCACCTACTCCAAGTAGTCAACCTAGGGCATTAATCCAAGCCTAGGAGCTCCATTGAAAGGAAAAAAATGAAAACATAAACACTGTATATAGACCCTAACCTATCATTCCACAAGGTTTCATACATTTTCAACCGTGGATGCTTAGGTTAGAGTCATTTTTGTTCCTGCAACTCTGCAAATGGGAATTGCAAACACAGTCACTTAAAACTAAATGTAACTCTACAAAACCTTAACTTGAAATCAAACTAGTTTATGAAAAAGAAAGATAACACAACATAATACACTCCCATGGAGTCATATTACACAATATAATCCTTACACATTCATACAAGGATGCAGAAACACTGTAAATTGCAAGAAAACTCATAAAACCATAAGTACAAAATGCTCACACGTGTGGTCTGAAGCTAAAACTTGATTAGCCTTCCAAAATCTTCAATCCATGATCAAATACATGAGCATGGGTGGTTATTACAACCGTCCAATTCCTCATTGAGCAACTTTTTGCAAAAGTTGCTAGCAACTTTTGAGCATTTCTTTCTCTTTGACTAAATTGGTCAACTTGATGCATGTTGACCCATCCTAGGACCCTAGTTAGGAAATTTAGGACCCTAGAGGAGACCATATCCCCTAGTTTCTCCCAATTTGCAACTTTTACCACTTTAGACCAAAAATGACAACATTTTCACCTAGGATCAACTTTCGCTCTTACAAACATGAATGAACAAGTTACGATCCAACACTTATGGATCTTATTATAACAATAAAAAAAGACCCCTAAAAAAACCCTAAACACACAATTCAAACCAAAATGGGAGGTTCTCTGCACCATACTCCCCTGGGACAAAGAACTGAAGTCCCTTGAGTTAGGAGGTCTTCAAGGGTGACTCCATGCTTCATAATGTCTGCTTCAGTCATCCAAGTGGCTTCAGAATCAGGTAGCCCTTGCCACTTCACAAGATACTCCTTGTAAGTACCTTTCTTGGTCTTCTTGATCACCTTGGAGTCCATTACACTGTCCAATTATAGAGATTGAGGGGTAGGTAAATCTTTGACCCAATCTTTGTCCCCCAGATCTGAAAGAGGTTGTTGACCAGTGTCCAAGGGTAGACCCATGTAGGGGTACATATCACACACATTGAAGATGGGTGAGATGCCCAAATAAGGAGGCAACTCCACCGTATATGCATTCTTACCATATTTGTGCAAGATCTTTAATGGTCCTATCTTCTTCATCAGTAGCTTAGTTGGCTTACCCTTAGGAAATATTTCCTTCCTAAGGTAAGAAAACACCAGATCCCCCACCTTTAATTGAAAATCCCTCCTTGTCTTATCTACCTTGGATTTGTATTTGTCAACTTGCTATTGTAAAGTATTCTTGACTTGATCATGCGCACTTTCATCTGCTCTGCAAAGGATTATCCTTGTGCACTCCTTTTCTCTTGTAAAATGAGATCCCTTAGATCTAAGATCCCTCTAGGATTAGCCCCATAAACTATCTCAAATGGGCTTTTACCAGTACTCCTATTAATGGAGTCATTATAGGCATATTCTGCCTGTCCAATAATGTGATCCCACGATTGTCCATGCTGCCTAGTCAAGCATTTCAATAGGTTGCCTAAAGAACTATTGACTACCTTAGTTTGCACATCTGACTGAGGGTGATAGGATGAAGAGAAAGACAAGTTTGTCCCTAGCATCTTCCAAAGAGTCCTCCAAAAGTGACCCACAAACTTACTATCCCTATCACTTACTATGTTTAATGACGATCCTTGGATTCTCACTATGTCTCTAAAGAATAGGTCTGCAATATGTGAAGCATCATTTGTTTGTCTGAAAGGAATGAAGTGTTCCATCTTGCTAAACCTGTCCACCACTACAAACACACTGTCATGTCCCCTTGGTGTCTTAGGCAATCCCAAAACAAAGTCCATACTCAAGCAGTCCCAAGGTCTCTGAGGTATGGATAGAAGTTGATACAATCCAGTGTTTCTACTTTGTACTTTGGCTCTCTGACATATTTGACATTTCTCCACAAACTTCCTGACATCTGACTATAGTTTAGGCCAATAGTAATGCCTATTCACTTGCTCAAGTGTCTTGTCCACTCCAAAGTGGCCTCCCAAGCTTCCTTGATGTTTCTCCTTGACTATGTTCTCCCTCATTGAGCATTGAGGTATACACGTCAAGTGTCCCTTGAATAGTTGTCCTTCCTACAACGTATATTTAGTAAATTCTACTTTGAAACCCTGTTGGAACTTCTCACATGACTCATAGACATCTTTGAAATATCTGTCTTCTTTGTAGAGATCTTTCAAGTCACTCATCCCCACACTCTACAATTGTATCTTCTGAATAGATAGTACTCTTCTACTCAGAGCATCTGCCACTTTGTGGCTAACACCTTTCTTATGTTTTATGGCAAAAGTATATGCTTGCAAAGCTTCTACCCATTTTAGGTGCCTTTGGTTCAACTTCTCTTGCCCATTCAAGAAGCTAAGGGTATGATTATATGTATAGACCACAAATTCCCTTGGTAGGAGATAATGTCTCCACTTTTTGAGTGCTTGCACCATTGCATACAACTCCAAATCATAGGTGGAGTACTTTTTTTTGGCCTCATTCAGCTTCTCTGAGAAGAATGCCACAGGATGTCCCTCTTGACTTAACACTGCTCCAATGGCTAGCTTACTAGCATCACACTCCACCACAAATAACTGATTGAAGTTGGGGAACCTAAGAGTAGGTAGTTCAACTATCCTTTTCTTCAACATTTCAAAACCTTGATCTGTTGATGATGTCCACTTGAACTGACATTTGAATCCTCCCTTTATAGTGTTTAAGATAGGTGCACATACATGGCTAAAATTTCTCACAATCTTCCTATAGTAGGAGGCTAATCCATGAAAAATTCTAACATCTCCTATGGATCTAGGAGTTGGCCATTCCAATATAGACTTGACTTTATCAAGATCCATCTTCATACATCCCTTAGCAACAACAAAACCAAGATATACTAATTCAATTTTCAAGAGCTCACATATTTCCTGATTGATCATCAACTTCTCTTGGTGTAGCCTCCTCAATACCATTTCCAAATGCTTCATGTGCTCTTCCTTAGACCTTCTAAAGATCAAAATGTCATCAAGGTAAACAATTACAAACTTACCTATAAAGTCTGCTAGCACTTCATTCATGAGCCTCATGAATGTGCTAGGTGCATTTGTTAGGCCAAAGGGCTTTACAAGCCACTCATACAACCCTTAATTTGTCTTGAAGGTTGTCTTCCACTCATCACCAAACCTAACTCTGATTTGATGATACCCTGACTTCAAATCCACCTTGGAGAAATAACAAGAACCCCCCAAGTTGTCTAACAAATCCTCAATCTGGGGCATGGGAAATATATATCTGATTGTGATCTTGTTAATGGCTCTAGAGTCAGTACACATCCTCCATTTTCCATCCTTCTTAGGTACAAGGACAGTTGGCACAACACAAGGAATTAAACTCTTCCTTATTAGCCCCTTCTCTAACAAATCTTGAATTTGTTTTGCAATCTCTGCATTATGACTTGGTGTCATTTTATATGCTGCCTTGTTAGGTAGATTAGCTCTAGGTATGAGGTCTATCTGATGGCTCACATCCCTCATGGGTGGCAATGCACTAGGCAATCCATTATCCACTATCTCATGGTACTTTTCCAACAATGCTTGTACTTCTTGTGGCATACTAACTTTCTCCTCAGTCTCCTCCTTTGGTTTCACTATCACTGCACAATAGACCCCTCTTTCCTTCTTCATGACCTTTAGGAACTCCTTTCCACTCAAAAGCATCACACTAGTCCCCACATGCTTCTCTTCATTAGGTTCTTGCAAAGGATCCATTTGAAACTTCTTCCCTTGCTTGGTAATAACATAGTTGTTCTTTTCACCATCATGTATGGCCTTCACATCATATTGCCATGGACGTCCTCGAGGGAGATGACATGCATCCATTGGAAATATGTCACATAACACCTTGTCTTTATATTCCCCTATCTCAAACTCTACTAAAGTCTATTCATCCACCACTATCTGTTGGCCCTTATTTATCCATGACACCTTGTAGGGAGTAGTGTGTGGTATCCTTCTAAGCTTTAGTTTGTCCACCATCTCTGTTGATACTATGTTCTTTGTGGAACCAGAGTCCACTATCACCTTGCAGATCTTCCCATGTGACCTACAAGTAGTCTTAAACAAGCTCTTCCTCTGTGGTGGCTCTGCAACACTAGGTACTTCAATAAGGTCCTTCTCAACAGGTTTTCTCCATCCATCACTGGCCATGCCTTGGAGATTTGTGAGGTGACACTTTGTGTGTCATCTTCCTGCACTAACTGATTCCTTCTTTCTCCCATAGACGAGGTTGTGGCTTTCTTAGGACAACTACCCATAGTATGGCCCACTTGGTTACAATTGTAACATCTGCCAGTAAAGACATAGTTAGTCCTGCCTTGTGACTAAAACCTACCTCTTGGAGGTCCGCTTCCTCTGTATCCTCCTCTCTGAAATGAACCCCTATATTGGTTGCTTCCACTATTATTAGTAGTTTGAGTCTCTTCTAGCCTACTTATACTTTGTCCTCTGCCAAAGTTACCCCTACCTCTGAATCCTCTATTGCCTCTGCCTCTCTGTTGAAAAACATTCCTCCTTCTAGCCTTCTCCTTTGCTCTCAAGGCTAATTGAAAACATTTGTGCATACTATCAAGGGCCATCATACTGATCTAATATTGGATTCCTTGTCTCAATCCATTGAGGTATCTTGCTACCTTTTCTACCTCTTCTTCTTGTATTCTTTCCCTTAGGCTCAATTTGCTGAACTCCTTAGTGTAGGCACTCACTGTCAACTCTTTTTGCCTCGAGTTCTGCAACTTCTGATACATTTGTATCTCATAATCAGTGGAAAAGAATTGTGCCCTCAAACTGATCTTCATTCTATCCCAAGAGACTATTTTCTTCTTACCAGTGGTTACTCTGTCATCCTGCATCATGTTCCACCACACTAATGCAGATCCCTTGAGTCTAGCCTTGGCATAACTGACTCTTTTCTCCTTTGACACTTCTTTGTAATCAAACTGATTGTCTATGGCCTCTGGCCAATCTAATAACTATTCACCATTCAAACTGTCACTATAGTAAGGAATGTGTTCCATACTATATTTGTTGATGGACTTAAAGGCATCTAAGAACACCTTCTGATCTTTATCCATCTCCACTTATTTGCCTTTGCCAACTGTCTCTCCTATCTGGCTTTCATCCTCCTCGTCACTTTCATCTCCCCATTCAACGACTCTCCTATTACCCTTTGTCTTTGTCAGATTGGCCTTTGCCAACAATTCTCGGACCAAGTCCACTATGGCATCTTTTCTCATTGACTTGGGTGGCATGTTGTCAACCTCATGACTCTCCTCCCCTTTAGACATACACCAAACTTACTGAAATTCTGGCTCTGATACCACTTTGATGCAGAGGGTCTAGAGTTCTAGTGTTTCTTTTACCCCAAGTTGTTGATCACTTCCCCAAAACCATCCAATGGTCTACACATCTATATGTTATTCACCAAGATTTGCCTCCTAGACCCTCCTAATCAAATTGCCTCCTAGGTATATTTGAGTTGATGAAGCAACAAAACACAAACAATTTCAACTAGTCCAACTAGTTCACCAATTACCTTGTTTCTTCACTATATCTTCCTCTAGAACCCTAAACCCTTGCTTAGGATCTTCCCACACACCTCTAAGGCTATAACCTATTTTCAAAGGACCTTACATATCCATTCGAGGTCTTCAAAACACTTCTGGTCATTCTTTTCACCACTATATTGTCACAATTCCAAGATAGGCCTATTTCTAGTAGGTCTATTTTCACTATTTTTAGGCCAAAGCTCCAAATTCTTCCAAACAACCCTATGGAAGACCATATGAATCTGAAATCTATCAACTAGCACTTCAATAATCCAAAGGTATAGTTCTCCAAGACACCCACGACCCTAATTACTTCCAGGCCCTAGTTTTCAGCCTATCTTTTAGGCCTTTGGACCAGTCAGTGCAAATTGTCTTTAACTTGTCTTCAAAATTCACTCCACCTTCTGTAACCTTTTGATCCTTCAAGGAGACACATTAGTGCTTCTATTCATCCCACTAGGTTGTCCATACAAGATAATGGGTGTATTGGTTCAATTCCATCTTCGCCCTATCCTGGCTCACCTACTCCAAGCAATCAGCCCAGGGCATCACTCCAAGCTAGGAGCTCCATTGCAAGAACAAAAATGAAAACATAAATACTATATACATACCCTAACCTATCATTCCACAAGGTTTCATACATTTTCAACTGTGGATGCTTAGGTTAGAGTCATTTTTGTTCTTGCAACTCTACAAATGGGAATTGTAGACACAATCACTTAAAACTAAATGTAACTCTACGAAACCTTAACTTGAAATCAAACTAGTTTATGCAAAAGAAAGCTAACACAACATACTACACTCCCATGGAGTCAAACTACACAATCTAATCCGTACATAGTCGTACAAGGATGCAAAAACACTATAAATTGCAAGAAATCTCAAAAAACCATCCATACAGAATGCTCACACGTGTGGTCCGAAGCTAAAACTCCATTAGCCTTCCAAAATCTTCAATCCAGGCTCAAATACCCGAGCATGGGCGGTTATTACAACCGTCCAATTCCTCATTGAGCAACTTTTGAGCATTTCTTGCTCTTTGACTAAATTGGTAAAATCGATGCATGTTGACCCATCCTAGGACCCTAGTTAGGACACTTAGGACCCTAGAGGAGACCATATCCCCTAGTTGCTCCCAATTTGCAACTTTTACCACTTTAGACCAAAAATGACAACATTTTCACCTAGGAGCAACTTTTTCTTTTACAAACATGAACAAGTTAGGATCCAACACTTATGGATCTTATTACAACCATAACAAAGACCCCTAAAACAACCCCAAACACACAATTCAAACCAAAATGGGAGGTGCTCTGCACCAATATCTACCTAAATAATTTCCAACAATTTCAAGGCAATATTCAAACAAAATATTAGGAAGTCTAGCCCAAAATGATATCTTGTCAAAGGAATCTATAGCAAGGTTGAAAGTCAAGTACTAAGGTTTCAAAAAAAGTAGATGCTTGTCCTCCCAAATATACTAACATTCACAAAAGTTTAATTTGTGTCTCGTTTATTCTCAAAATGACCACAAAAAAGCTCGGGCATTGGGCAAATCTACACATCCCTATCTAGAATGGGGCTCCAAAACTTCACAATCCATTTGTGGAAATCATCGAGACTCAGCCAAAAACCTTTGTATCTTCCAATTAGACCCACCTCTACAAAATACTTGTGATTTTCTAACATCTTATTTTCTATCTCTCCACCTAAGCAAACCGTGGGTCTGTCAACTACTGACACATCCCAGTTTCAGCCCAAAGCCTTCCCATCCTTTTGGTAGTCTATTTGCCTACCTAGCCCAAGACTCCTTCCCGACCATTATGTTTCTTCCATCATCTACTTCCTTGTAGGATCCCACTCATATCATTTCCTTTCTAATCTGACATCCCTGCTACCACTGATTTAGGGGCCATCTCGATGAGTGCCATTTTTCCTACCAACCAAACTACCATTGGGGGCATATGCATATCCAAATCTTCCCCGCGTATTGAAGCCAGACATATTCCACCTCCAAGTGCGTTGCCATAGGATAGAAACATCATTATTTTGCAATGTCTTTGCATAAACTGTAGTAGAGCTCGACAACAATAACATCCCCATCTCATATTCGTATGAAAGACTACCATACAATTATTTCATTCGCTATAAATTTTATTTATTTTAAAATTAAGATCTTTGAAAAATTTAGAGCAATCACGCGAACAAATCAAATTGAGCAGAAAAAGGCACGCTACATCAAAGAATTTAACTAAGGTAAGGACAATGACAAAATAACATATTTAAAGACAACTGTTAAAGAGAAACCAAGGTTGTTAGTTGCACAATCAAGGATGAGATTGCATTACCTTAGGTGTGAGACCAATAGGTGGAAGATAACCAAAGAAACCGATAGATGGAAGATAACCAAGGAAGCTTGGGAAGAAAGAGATTACATAATTTACAATAGGGGGGTTGAAATCAGAATGACACTTCATCATGAATGCACAACTTACAAGGATATAGGCACTCAATATAAAAACAACTTGAAAGTTGACAAAATGCACCGAAATGATAAGATTAACTAGACAACCAACTTAATGGTAAATAATCTGACATCACGAAAAATCTATAAATTAATTAAGAATGCTTTCTCCATTCCATAAATTATTTAATCTTCTAGATATCATTTAAATCATTCATTCCTCTCGTTGCCTATGGATTAGGCCTCTCAACATAATTAATTGATCAAGATAGATAGATAGATAATTTTTAACGTCCATGAGGCTAAACATAGCCTATGGGATAGCTTGCCCAATTAAGCCAACTTCAGTAACTCAGTTCTTTGCTTGTGCAAGTTGACGATGAGCCCTCCCAACTTCTCAATGTGCTCCTCGTTGAATAAGTTATGTTAAGAGCTATCAGATAAAATATTCACAAATTTGTCCCTACTGTCCTTGTATGCATCACATTTCAAAATAAAACTCTCCACATTCTCAAAATTGCGAAAGTGCAAACTTTGTCTTCCCAAGTCTCTTTTGATCTCTTCCAATGCGCCGTCTCACAACCGAATTGATAAGAATTAGTTTGAGTTAGGCAATAAGAGTTGGTCTAATCTAGACATCCTCCGTGGCCCTCTTGTTTTGTGATAAAAAGAATATTTCTAGGATCTTGAGGACGAATATATCTTTTTGATACCTTTACGCTACGGAAAGAGGGTCTAAAATCAAAAATCAAAACTCAAAAGAACGAATCGCATATAAAGTAGCTGAAGCGGTGCAGATTTGGAAGCCGCATCGTGTAAAAGCAAAATTTATTCTGTGTTCCCTGAACGCCATAAAATCCCAGTACAGTCTCTGAAAAGGCACCCGTGTTGGATTTGAAAACTCCATCGAAGCTCAAATAAATATGAAATTCGTATAGGACGAGTTTGAAAAATGCAGTGTTGGAAGATCGGAAGAGCGCGGTGTAAGCCAATTAAAGAATTTGTTACCAGAAATCGAAATCTTTCAGGGGAAACTAAAAATGAAGCGGCTACAAGCACAGTGGTCATTCACAAAACTCCTTCCAGTTTGGTGCAACAGCCTCCAAATCCGTCAAGCAAGACAATGCTTTATTTCTCCGCTGGGCTTCTCTCCACCGCAGCCGCGGGAGGGGCATTTGTGTTGACGGACGAGGAGGCGGAGGCGAAGGTGAGGGCGAAAATGGAGGAAGGATTTCACAGGCTGGAGGAGGCAAAGACGAAGGTTTGTGAGAAAGGGGCGTCTTTGTATAGGCGGTGCGTGGAGACGGGAGTGGCGGCGGCGGTGTTAATGAAGTCCTTGCGTTCGATGCTGTCATCTGCGAATGAGGAGGCTAAGTTGGGGCTGAAGATGAGAGTGGCGGCGCTTCTGGCGGATCTGGCGGGTGCAAATGAGAGCAGGAGGAGGGCCATTGTGGCCGCTGGCGGAGGGGCGGTGGTTGATTGGTTGTTTGATACGCTTTCCTCTCCTTCCACCCCGCCGCTTACGCAAGCCGAGGCAGCCAGGGCTCTTTCTTTTTTGATTTCGGATTCTGCTACATGCGAAGCGGTTCTTGCCAGGCCGCTTGCCATTTCTCATCTTTTTCGCTTTATTTACTCCATACATCCTCACTCTGCCAAAAATGTAAGGATTTGATACAGCTTAAGCTTCTGCATTTCATAATTATGTTTTCAATGTTGAATTTCTTTTCCGAAGAGTCTTCTAGTACAAGCTTGAAATAAACATTAGAACTTACGTATGATAGGACACGGTTGTTCTCGAATAGACGTATTAAAAAGAAGCTAGGTCAACAGTAGCAACATTTACCTTCGGTTTGTAGAGTTGAGACATGATTTCGGAGAACTTAGATCGTAGCGAAGAGCCTCATCTGCTTATCGCCGAAGCTTCTGATTTGGACAGGAGCCCTTTGGAAATGCATTAATAAACAGTAAGAAGTTGTCTTCAACAAGTTAGTTTTGCACTCGTTTGGTAGCCGCTTCAGCCATGCCTGGTAACGTGACTTTCCTCTCTGCTTCATTACTAGTTCTAACACCCAGGAAGAATGAAACTTCATACATAAAATTACCGTCTCCACTCCTAAAAACAAATCTTGCACCTGCATCAGCTGGATTGCCTCTGGTGCGAATCAAAATGCAATTTTACAAAATTTTCACGGGGACCGTTGTCATTTCTTATTCTGCTTATCTGCTGCAGTACAATTTGGATCAACTTTGTTGCTCTCAATTTTATTAGCTCTTTACTCTTTAACAGTGGATGAATTTATATTAACTGTTAGTATTATACAAGTACTTAAATTGTACTAACATATTGATCTACTTGTATCACCTATTATATAGTGGAAGTTCGGGATTGTTCTTCATTACAAAATTAAGTGTTTTCATGAACAACTGAAGAGGCCTTGATAAAACTTCTGTCAGAACATGGCAGTCTTTAAATATTGCTCAAATTAAATGTCTAGACACATCCCGATATCAACTTTAAAAGCATTACCGTATAAATTAAATTTTAAGTTGCAGCAATATCAACTTTGAAAGCATTACCGTATAAATATCTGCCATTTTTCCACTTTTTAGTAGTTTATTTCATTTAGCAAAGTAGATATGTTATTGAAGCTGTAAAATATTTTCTGATTTATAGTTGCTTATTAATTATTGTAATATATGTTGATAACTATGCTTTACTCTTCATAATGGAGAAACATCCCTTATTTGAAGGTTTCATTCTAAGGTTGCATTTGTTTTTTATACAGCCAAAAAAGACAAAGCTCTTACATGTCAATTGGGAAGTTTTAAAAGGCAAAAGCATGCTTGTTGCTGCTATTATGGATATTGTTACAACCAGCTGTGATAACCCCAGCAAGAAAGTGTTCAGGCCCAGGCTTCCTGGATGTGCAGACTTGAGAGACGTTGCTGCAGCTCTTCAGGTCATTGAGGAGGGTGGACTAGAGTTAGATGAGCCCCGTGATGGCGATGATGATGATGACGACAGGAAAGGGATGCGGGGTATTGGTATTAAGGTTCTGGGGGGCACAGGTGTCATTGGGTTATTGAGATTCCATGATTTCTCTAGGCTAGAGTTTCCATTTTTAAGGCACTGGAATAACTATATATTACCTCATTCATATTTCACTCAAAGTTCTTTCTCCACAAGCCACCTACAAGACCATGATGTTATTAAAAAGTTATCTGCAAAAAGTGGCAGTTCCTATGTTTCAGTTCCACCAGGCTCTACAAACACTGTTGCCTCAAATGAAAAGTTTGATTACCCTGGTCTTTGGGATGATTTGCAAAGTAGGCATGTCGCAGTGCCATTGGCTGCATGGGCACTTGCTAGTTGGGCTTCAGCATCTGGTTCTAATCGAACTAAGATTGCAGAGCTAGACGGAGATGGTCATGCTGTTATGACTTCATTAGCAGCACCCGAGCGGACTGTGAAGTGGCATGGAGCATTGATTGCACAACTACTTATGGCAGATAAAAGTGTGCCTGTAGTTGACTTTGGAGCTGAATGGAGTTCTTCTCTTCTTGCTATGGCTGTTCAAGCATGTAAAGCTCAAGATATCCCTCTTGTCTGTGTGGCACTTTCCTCATTTTTTGTGACTATAGAAAGAAGCAGTAATGCACGAAAGATAGTAATGGACAAAGGCCTTAACTTGATCAGGGAAATATCCAAACAGACACCGACAGATCAGACCATTCAAGAAATTTTAGCAAAATCAATAGAATTGCTATGGACTACAGGATCCCCTCTTTCTCTTGAAGAAAGTAAACGGTGGTCTGGAATTCTTTTACGTTGGGTTTCTGGAAGACATTCTGTCGAAGGCACAAGGTCCTCAGCTGCAAATGTTCTTACACAAATTCTTGAAGTGCATGGGCCGAATGCCATTATTATTTCTCAAGCATGGCTGACTTTATTACTGTCTGAACTCATTGGTCTCTGCAAGATCACACCTGCAAAGAGGACTAATACTTCATCGAAATCTACAGAAGTCAAGGCAAATAGTAATGTGCAGGTGATTTTTCTGCTCATTTTGATAAACATAAAATCTATTATCTTGCAGTTGTTAGGAGTAGCAAACCTTTATTTCCCTTAAAGAAAAATGTTAAAATGCAACTGAAAACAGGAACTTCAATTATTATGTACTGAGTTTTAAGAGTAGAAGAGAGAGTATGTGAATACTGGTGTTTTAAGATCTCATTTAGAAAGTTATCTTATAAAAAAGAAAGGTTGAGGAACTAAAATGGACGATTTGCAAGAGAGAAAGGTTTTAAACACTTATTGTAAGTTCTTTAAAAAAAAAATAAAAAAAAAATTATTTTGTAGCAAGGTTACCCGGAGACGGGGAGACTTTGAGGTCTCCGGTACCGGTACGCCTTTTTCAAAAATAGGAGACAGGGTACTTGGAGACGGCAATTTTTTTTTTTAATATAATTTAATAATTTTTAAGAAATGCCATAGATTCATAACATAGTGCTTTGAAAACAAGAACAATGGAAAACTATAAGTATGAAGTTATGAACATTGGACATTAAAAGTTTAAAGAGTCAAAGACTAATACTAAATAGTAATGTCATATTAATATAGAGTCAAACAGTTCAAAAGTTCAAAACTCTTATTGCATATCTCATAGTCATATCTGATTTCTGAATATCGCATATGATCATCATCATATCAATAATCAGATTAATAATCGCTGAGATTATCATTACATATTGAAATTTGAAATTCAAAAATATATAGTTTGATGCTAAATCGCTGATATGCAAACAAAAAACTCAAAACTGTAAACAAAAATCAGAAATCTATCTATCTCATCTAATCCACAAGGCTGTGATCATCCATCTCAAGGTCTTCAACTATGATGCTGTCCAGAAACTCATCACTCTCCAACTCAGGTTCTTCTGATGGTAGTATAACTAGGGGCAATTCATTAAGGCCATCTGGTTCAACTGCTTCTTCCACCATGATTGCAGCATATCCATCATGTGCAATTTGGTCCCATTTTGCTTAAGGACCCTTCATATATGTAGGATCAACACGAGACAGAAGGTGAAGTGTGCTATGAATGTACACCAGGTTCTCTGCTTTCTTTGACCCCAATCGGTTCCTCTTCAATGAATGAATAAAACCATAAGTACTCCAATTCCTCTCACTAGATGAAGAACTAGCCACT
>MU223473.1:3462160-3503615 GCA_018584345.1 Thuja plicata
TGCAAATGTAATAGCACTCTATTTTGTATGTGTTTTCCAAATGCAACAATCTCTCTTTCATTTATATTAGGAATGAGGCTAGGAGAGACATGTCCCATGAAGGGACATGTCTATTCATTATTATTTAGAAGAAAGGACATGCCTCTTCCTATTAATCATAAGTTAATCAATCTTATAATGTTTCATCAATCACTTATTAATTAAGAATAATATAATAATTTAATATTAAATATTAAATTTCATATGATTAATAATAATATAACATATATAATATATTATTATTAATCAACATGTATTATATATATTCTAATGATCATACGACTGAAGCTACAAACATTAACATTTAGTAGCATCTTGTAAGAAATGTTCATAGTTTGGCATAAACAATCAAGGCATGTACATCTCTTTCAATGTCTTCTCTGCATTATGAGGGATTAGTGGGTGCTTCTCCAAATCTAGGATGATTTGCTTCACTTTGGTTGACATTTTGTGATGTTTGGCCAACTGAACAAAGTTAGTATGAGCTTCAACCTTTGTCTTTGAAAAACTCCATATTTATTTATTCATTGAAGCATGGGTCATAGTTGCAGACCTTCTCCAACAACTCCCTCTCATAGGTACAACCCACTCCATACATGGATCTAGAAGAATTTAGATGATGTGCTTTGATACCAGGTTAATTTGCGCTATTGTAAGTATAGATGCAATACTCGCAGATTTCTTAGCGAGTATTTGTTTTCTCGCGAGAAGTTCAAGGTGGTGAGTAATTGCCACACTTTCTCGTAGAAACTTCTCGCCGAAAAATTGGTGAGTGTGTGTCTATTTCTCGGCCGTATGTGTATATTAGCATTTGACGTCAAAGAAAAAGTTCATTTTGCATTTTGTGATTTCTATTTTGCTGTCCAAGCCAAAAATAACCCTTCCAAGATATTGCAAGGTCATTTGCAAGGATTTAAGTTGATTTGGAGTGGATTTGAAGCAAATTTGAAGTGGATTTCCAAGGGAGTTCAAACACATCAATTTTGGGAGAAAAATGCTTCAAAAATGAAGAATCCAAGGGAGCTTGCCTAGGGCGCTGCCCCGGGACTTCGCAAGGGGTGTTGCCCCTTTACCCCACAATTTAAAAACAAAAGAAGAAATTGATGGAGAAATCACGTCAAATTAAGTTGATGTTTTTATATCCACTTTACTGTGGTCCCCCTATTCTCGATGTCCCCCCGCCCCTTGTCCCCGATGGGCGGTGGAACATTAACTTATCTCCTTTTTGTTGCATCTAATTGGTAGAAACTCAATAATGACATTTCCTAAGTACTCTAAATTGCTTTAGAGTCTAATGAACAAGATTTAACTCCATTTTTTCCAGGATGGAGGTTGAGCCACAACTAGTCGTGTCAAGGGAGGAGGCACAACCATAGTGGACTACTAGGACTAGACCCTCTACCTCTCCCTAGTTTTTACTAGAGCTGGGAAGAGGAAGATGTAAACTGTTTTGATTTTGTATTTACTTATAGTTTTACAAGGACAATTTGCTATTTTAATTTTGCTTCAGACTATCAGGCTACCAACCATCAACATTCCACATGAGGATGCCATTTTGTACCCAATTTGCATTTAAATATATCTAGACTCAGCTTGTTTCTTTTGTTTACTCATTTACTGACTCGTTAGATGCATCTCCTCATTGAATTTTGCAAAAAAATGCATTTCTAATTAAATTTAAGCAATTTTTAAAGTTGCTGACTTTTCACCGACTTTTTGCTGTTTTTTTTTGCCTTGACGAGAAGATGCCGAGTACTAGTATTTCAACTATGTTTGTAAGTATAATCTACACTTAGAAGTCAGAAATTTCAGGGCTTAAATTAGGTAGCTTAAAACATTATAATTTAAATCAAAATAATAATCTTTGACAATGCTAATCTACAAACACATATTACAGAAAATGTGAACAACAAATACACAATATTGAACTTTCATATCTGAAAAGAAATTGTATTGGAATTTTCTTTTGGAAAAAGGACCATATGCATTATAATTAAAAATTAAAATTTATCGTATCTGTCCTTTGAATAGAAAAACACACTAAGTATTAACCAAGAAACTTGAAGGCGGTCAAGTAAATCTCCTTGTTAAGATTGCAACTCAGTGCAGTGACACTTTGTTTGACTATCAATTTAGGAGTCCTACTAATCAACCTAGTCTAACAACTCATAACACCTAATCTGAGTAGTTGAGTGTAAAATATGTTCACAAATCACTCAATTCTCTAGGTGCTAATCTCAAAGAAGACTTCTTGTATAATTGCATGCTTGCCATGCTGGTCTCTCAGCCGCACATGGTCTTGATGTGCCGCCACCACTGTTGTGCCATAATTGTAAGAATAGCTGAGATATTCTGTAGATCAAAAGAGATTTCTAGTACACAGGCTTGTTAGGAATAACAGTCCACAAGCACAACTGAGAGGGGGGGTGAATCAGTTGTGTTGCAGAATATTAAACTTTTAACTTTAAAACCAAAACTGCAGTGCAAATGATAACACAATAATTGCCAACACAATAACACAATACTTGTTGTTGAGGAAACCTTGTTAAAGGTTAAACCCCGGTGGGAATTAGCACCCACAAATGATGTACTGAGAGTAGTATCCCTGTTAAAAGATTTAGCCCCTGTTAGGAGCTTATTACAACATTACAGTACATAGTCCCTGTTAAAGGACAAACCCTATTAGGAGTGAAGAGTAATAGTGGGCTCATTGCCCAAAGAAGGTTAAAGCCACCCTCAAGGATTAACAATCCGAACAAGTGTATATAGAGAATATACAATCCAGTGAATTGTATGATAGCAACTGTCTTTGATTGGTTAGTTCCAATGAAGTATTACAATCACAAACTCTGCCATATATACCCTATTACAATAATTGATTAGGTCGGCCAATTAAGCTTTCCCAATGTACAAATACTTATTTAACTCCTTGCTAAGATACACAAGGTACCTAAAACAAGTAAACATCAATTACAATACATTAGATATGCTCCAAGATCCGCAATCCACGCTCATAGTCCATAATACACGCTACATTACTAAAGTTGGCCACCAAATAGGTCTCCTCTAGAATATACGTCACAGCTGACGTCACCAACAAGTTCACAACAATTGATCAACAACGAACATTCCTCAATGTGCTTTTGTCATCCCTTAAGCACGCATCACTTGAAACATCTTTGCATGTAAGATATACCCAAAACACAGAGACCTGCTCTGTCAAGCATCACTGTCACAGTCCAGAAACCAGTCTTCACTAAAACATCTGTAACATATCCAATATGCAATATTAAGCCAAGCGACCTTAGGAATAAGCTCATCACACCTCCTTCTTCATATCCTTATCTTCGATTGTTCTGATTCATCCGTACAGTGTCTGTATGTCAGTCAAATACAATAGTAATAACCAGTTTGTTCACTCCACATAAATATATGTTGACATCAATGAAAAAACATGAATATCAACAACATCAGTAGTACCCAAATCTGATATCATCCAACAATCTCCCCCTTTGGTATTGATGACAATATATGGGAAAATCCATCAACCCAAAAAGTACTCTCTCAATACAATCTTCTCAATATCCTCAACACAAATCTCCCAAAATAGTAGGGATTTTCACATAGAATCTTACCCCCTTTGGCAACAATGGTAAAGGGTGCCATAACTCATCTGTAAGGTGTAGCTTTTTCAAATCTTCATGTCTAACAGCTAGGTGCAAAATCACCCAAATGTGCTTCATAGTGTTCTTGCGATCACTCCCCCTAAGGAGTAGATCCATACACCAAGTCCAGAAAATGATATAGCTGTGAAAGCCACTGGACTGATGCATGCCAACATTAATCAATTACCACTGGGAGGGGCTCTCACCCCAAGCATGCTTCTGAGATATTCAAAAGCATCTTTTGGCAAAGGTTTTGTAAATATATTTGCTATTTGTTCCTTTGTGCTAATATACTCCAGTCTAATCTCTTTCTCTGCTACCTTCTCCCTCAAGAAATGATACTTAATAGAAATATGTTTAGTCTTTGAATGCATTACAGGATTCTTCCACATATTCACTGTGCTAGTGTTATCACAATGAATAACCATTGGCTCTTCAAAAGTTATTCCAATGTCCTTTAGCATTTGTTTCATCCAAACAATTTGTGTACAATTTATTGCAGCAACAACATACTCTGATTCAGCAATAGACTGAGCAATACAGTCCTGTTTCTTACTTAACCAAGAAGCCAACCTTTTCCCAAGGAAAAATGCTCCACCACTTGTACTCTTTCTATCATCCACATTACCAGCCCAATCAGCATTAGTGTAAGCATGTAAAATAAAATCATCTAATTTCTCATACCACAATTCATATTCTATTGTTCCTTTCAAGTATCTGAAAATTCTTTTCACAGCAGCAAGGTGTGACTCTTTAGGATCTGCTTGATATCTTGCCACAATTCCAACTTCATTAGAAATATTTGGTCTAGTGTGAGTTAGATATTGTAGACCACCAATCATTGACATCTCAAATTCATTTTGCATTTCTTTAGAGAACCTCTTACTCATTTTAGCATTGCCTCCAAAAATGATATCATCCAACAATTCATTAAATGCTTCAAACTTCACTCTAGGAAATACAACCCTCATCACAACATAAAGCACAAAGAATGCAATCCATATCATAACAAAAAGTACACTGAACCTTTCACCATAATAAGATCTTGCTCTTGTAGGACCACACAGATCTGTATGTACTAGATCCAACTCTCCTTTTGCTGAATAAGATCTGCTTTTAAAACTGCTTTTAGTCTGCTTCCCCATAACACACTCTCTACACATAGTGTTAGATGGTTTCACAATCTTAGGTAGATCTCTTACAACATTTGTCATACTTGCTTTCACAATGTTATCAAAGTTAACATGACAAAATCTTTTATGCCATAACCAATTGTCATCAACCTTCGCAATAAAACACGAAGCTTCAGATGTATTCAATTCAAATACATTACCTCTAGATTTAGTATCAGATGCGATCAGGTCTCTTGCTTTACTTTCGATAGAACATTTCCCATCAATGAATTTCAATTGATAACCTCTGTCCACTAGCTGCCCAACACTCAACAGATTATGCTTAAGTCCATCAACAAGCAGTACATTGTCAGTATTATTCTTTCCATCCAGAGAAATAGATCCAACTCCAATGATAAGCTTAGGAGTATTGTCACCAAATCTAACAACACTACCATCATGTCTTTTCAGACTCACAAACTAATTTTTATCTCCAGTCATATGATGTGAACAACCACTATCTATAACCCATTCAGATTTCTTTTCAACACGACATACTAAGGCTTTTTCTTCATGTGTAGGTTCATCATCCTTAATAGCAATAAATCCAATCTCATCATAGTCAACATCATCATCAGATACGCCTTCACTATCATAATAACATTCCTTGTCTTTTGAATACTTTGATTTGTAAAACTTAGGTTTGTGTTTTGGAACCCTTGTAAGACATCGAGATGCAAAATGGCCAATCTTGTTGCATGAAAAACATTTCAAAGGTAACTTGCCTTCAAATTTACCCTTGCCTCTCTTTTTTCTTCTAGCGATCAGGGTTACCCACTTCATCTAGCTTTCTTTCTTCCTCCTGTATCTGTTCCCATTCATCAGCATAGTCTCCAAGTTCTTCTCTCAAGTCACCATTGCTGGTGCTCGCAATTCCAGATAAGGTCTTTTCGCTTCTATGGACAGTCACCTTGAATGCTGACTCTACTTTAGGTAAAGAATCTCCCAGTTCTGCGGCCTCAAAACTAGTTAGCTTTCCAGTCAACATCTCTCTAATGAAGTTTGGTGTCAAAGGTATAATCTCCTCAATAGCTTGTACTTTAGTTTTGTATATAGGTGTCAGAGATCTGAGTATCTTCACATTCACTTCTTCCTCACTGTAAGTATCTCCAGAGTTTCTGATGCTAGTAATTACTTCAGTAATTCTCTGTGCATATGCCCTAATGTTCTCATCTTCATTGTTTCCATCTTTGTCTTCTAGTTTTGTAGCTTTGCCTGTTTAGTAAACTTATCTCCTATATACAGTGCTTCCAATCTTGTCCAAATCTCATGTATAGAATCCAAGTCTTTTACTTATATGAATTCACCTTCAGAAAGTGCGCTGATCAATGATTCCCTTGCGACCATATTACATGAAAATAGCATCTTATTATCTTCAGTAGCCTTCTCCAATTCATCCTCAATCGCTATCTTTTCTTTTCTTTTCTTTTCGTGATCATCTAGTAGTCGATTCCCAAACATAGCAAATGTGTTCTCATCTCGTTCTTCCAACTGTCAAAGTTTTCAGGATCAAATTTTGGACTATCCTTCCTGGAGTAAGTCATCTTTAGGATCACCTCAAGCTGTAAGCTTTCTCTCTAAGGACCAGTAGCTCTGATACCAATTGTTAGGAATAACAGTCCACAAGCACAACTGAGGGGGGGGGGGGGGAATNGCTCTGATACCAATTGTTAGGAATAACAGTCCACAAGCACAACTGAGGGGGGGGGGGGTGAATCAGTTGTGATACAAAATATTAAACTTTAAACTTTAAAACCAAAATTGCAGTGCAAATGATAACACAATAATTTTCAACACAATAACAAAATACTTGTTGTCGAGGAAACCCTGTTAAAGGTAAAACCCCGGTGGGAATTAGCACCCACAAATGATGTACTGAGAGTAGTATCCATGTTAAAAGATTTAGCCCTGTTAGTAGCTTATTACAACATTACAGTACATAGTCCCTGTTAAAGGACATACCCTGTTAGGAGTCAAGACTAGCAATGGGCTCACTGCCCAAGCACACTGCCCAAAGAAGGTTAGAGCCACCCTCAAGGATTAACAATCCGAACAAGCGTATATAGAGAAAATACAATCCAGTGAATTGTCTGATAGCAACTGTCTTTGTTTGGTCAGTTTTAATGAAGTATTACAATCACAAACTCTGCTCTACATCCAGCAACCAAACAAGCCTCACAACTCCCACACTTCTCTGTCTTCACATTTACCTTCTCATCATACATACATCTTTTCAAAAGAAAAGATCTCACATATATACCCTATTACAATAATTGATTAGGTCGGCCAATTAAGCTTTCCCAATATACAAATAATTATTTAACTTCTTGCTAAGATACACAAGGTACCTAAAATAAGTAAACATCAATTACAATACATGAGATATACTCCAAGATCCGCAATCCACACTCACAATCCATAATACACGCTACATTACTGAAGTCGGCCACCAAATAGGTCTCCTTTAGAATACACGTCACAACTGATGTCACCAACATGTTCACGACAATCGATCAACAACGAACATTCCTCAATGTGTCTTCTGTCATCCCTTAAGTGCGCATCACCTGAAACATCTTTGCATGTAAGATATACCCAAAACACAGAGACTTGCTCTGTCAAGCACCACTGTCACAGTCAAGAAACCAATCTTCACTAAAACATCTGTAACATCACCAATATGCAATATTAAGCCAAGCGACCTTAGGAATAATCTCATCACACATCCTTCTTCATATCCTTATCTTCGATCGTTTTGATTCATCCGTACGGTGTCCGTACACTTTTGTCAGTCAAATACAATAGTAATTACCAGTCTGTTGTGACAAAACATGAATATCAACAGCATCAGTAGTACCCAAATCTGATATCATCCAACAAGGCTTTCTACCGTTCTCTTTTGCTTGAAATTGAGACTTACTTTGCTATCTACACTTTTAAGTGAAATCCATCTATTGTTCATTTCCTTGGTGAGAATGATGGTTACTTAATTGACAAAATTTCCAAGTGTTGCAAAGGTCAAGGAAACAAAGGCTGATAAAAAAGATTCAACGTGAAAGATGTTGGAATAGTTAAAAGAAGAATATTGAAAGAAGATCTCTCTAGTTAAAATGATGGTCTCCCCCACATAAACCCTTGTTTTAAAAATATTTGTATACACAACTCTCAGGAACTACGAAATGAGTTGATAAATTTCAAATTTAATAAGGGCTTGATCTTGGTAGAAAAATTGTATGAAGTAGAACCATTTTCTCTCCAGAGAACTTGTGAAAGCACTTTTTTAAGGGATTTCATATAAGCACTCCTGCGAGATGTCACCTCAAGGCTTTTTTTTTCAATTTCAATCATTTGGGATATTCTAGGGATAGGTGGGTTGGTATAAATTTTCCCCACCATGTTCACTTTTTCTACAGATTTTAATAATGTTCTAAGGATGGTCTGTCAACATGTGGGATGTCTCAAAAGAACATCCCCCAAGGGGGATCCCAGGAGAACACCAAGGCTTCCCTTTAGCATCCTGATTCCCCCTTCACAAGCATACAATTTAAGTCACTAATATAGTGGGAAAAGGATTCAAGCTACAAAAATTGTATTTTTGCTTTTATATGTTGTTGATCCGATCACCTTGTTTGAGACAAAGGAAGGATTCTAAAATATACTTTTGGTGGCCTCAAAAAAACTTTCAACAACAAGGTCTTGGTCATTGAAATTGAGATGAACCTAGAATAACATTATTAAAAGACCAATGTAAGCTTCCAAGTTTCTAGTATTTTTTGGGTGCCATCATAAAGTTGGCAAATTCTTTTTCACAATTCATTTTGTGTGTGTTCTGGTATTTGAATTCAGTTAGAGACTTAGATTTGACTTGGGAGTCATTAAAGCCTAGAGATTCTGCTGCAACTATGCTCCAGATTGATAGATGGTTAATAAAAAATACAATGTTTATATACTGTACAAGGATGAGATTGTCCTGCAACTATCCTTTCTCTTAGATGCTCATGTTTATATTTGCTAGAAAGCATCCTTGCCATCTATAACCAAAGTTTTCATGCATTTATGGTTATAACTTTCCAAATCATGGTTTGGAGCCTTATATATATTCTTTTGCCTTTTGTTGTCACAAAAAAAATCTGATTTTTAATGCTTGAAAATGCCACCGCACGTTTTTCCATTCCAGAACTTGCTATGTTGTTGGTTAGGGTTTGACAACTTTTTTTTCAGGCTTGATATATATATATATATATGCCTCCAGGTTTGGTATATGTATGGATTCATATTTGAAGGGAAAATCAAGCTACAACTTGAAGACTTTATATATAAGGAACCTTTTTCAGTGCTTACAATTCACCTTGTTGAAAAGTTCACAGCTAAAGCGTGACAAGCATAGGGACACATATTGGTTATGATGTGTCTTCAAAATTTTGGTAATAAGAGTGGATGATAATCCTTATTTATGAAATGATATATTTAATTGGAAACTAAAAGCCTTGAGTATCAAAATATTATTGAGAGCATAGTTCCTATTTGAAACAAGGGTTGAAACTTGTAAGGAGGCTGTACCACTGAATATGGAAGTTCCAAATCCAAATATAAACCTTGAAATAATTGTGGATGGTTAGAAAGTCTCTATTACCTTGGAGTGGATATACCTAACAACGTTATTGCTATACTCTCCTATTGGATAAAACTATGGAATCATTTTCGAAGGACATAGTGACTTCTATATAAGGAACTTGTTACAGTGTTTACGATCCACCCTGTCAAAAATTAGTGAAGGTATGATGTTGAAATGAACAGAATGAAGTATTGAATTCGGTGATGGCAATACACCAAAATTTGATTCATGCCAAATGATAACATAAAATTGCAACATAAACCCATGTATGGATTAAAGATGCAAATTGATCAAAGCTGATCAGTTCAAAACAAATATTCAAGGAGAATGACATGATCTTCCTTTTGCAATATTGTATATGTAGGTAGGCCATTAGACAGAGGAGGCAAATTGAATCAAAATTCCCAACCCATTTCATCTTGTGTTAACAAGAAACTTTAGATCAATGTAAAACCAAGAACGGGTACCTAGTGAACCGATTTGAATATGACTCATGACATCGAATTGAGAAATTGATTTAATGAATATCATTGTTTTAGTATTAGGGAATCAGTTGAAATTCTTGGTTACATATGATTGAGAAAGCAATCAGAACTAAGGTCACTTGTCAAAGCATAATAATGATCATTGAATCAAAACTAAAGGTGAACCCTAGAAAGAAAGAAATTAAATTATTATGGTGCCCTCAAATGACTAAAAGTGGGTCAATGGAACTCAAGAGAACTGTAGGGAAAACTACAAAGGTGCTGCCAAGGGGTAGAACAATGATGCAAAATATAAAACAATTGGGGACCCACCAAAACAAGAAGCTTGAAAAGCAAAGAGCAGCCACAAAGTAAAATTAGAGATCAAATATCATTGTTTGAACTAGAAATGGTGATGTTGCTAGTGCCATTGTAGATCACTGTGAAGGGACCAATGCTATATCTGATAATGCTCATTTGGAGTGCTGAGGGCTGGGAAGGGTCCTCTCAGTAGCATCACATCTAACATTCCTGGAACCATTTTAACAATTTTGTCACTTAAAGGGAAAAATAAGGTACCTTGGGCAAACCCAGTGGGGAACTGGCCTGTGAACTAAACCTAACATGTAGTCCGGTAACATAGCTCTCATCTTGATGCCTTGATCTGTCTTGGATTTTTCACATCTTATCCACTCTTAGTGGAAATTGCAACTCAAGGCTTCTCTCTATATGTAACTCAAGAGAACTGCAACTCAAGGCTTCTCTCTATATGTAACTCAAGAGAACTCAAGGCTTCTCTCTATATGTAACTCAAGAGAACTGCAATATTTACTGCAATATTTATTATGGTGCCCTAAAATGACTAAAAGTGGGTCAATGGAACTCAAGAGAACTGCAATATTTACTAGAAAGTTGTAGAAAGAGAAACCTACAAAGGTGCTGCCAAGGGGTAAAACAATGATACAAAATATAAAACAATTGGGGACCCACCAAAACAAGAAAGGGAAACAAGAACCTTGAAAAGCAAAGAGCAGCCACAAAGTAAAATTAGAGATCAAATATCATTCTTTGAACTAGAAATGGCGATGTTGCTAGTGCCATTGTAGATCACTGTGAAGGGACCAATGCTATATCTGATAATGCTCATTTGGAGTGCTGAGGGCTGGGAGGGGTCCTCTCAGTAGCATCACATCTAACATCCCTGGAACCATTTTCACAATTTTATCACTTAAAGGGAAAAACAAGGTACCTTGGGAAAACCCAGTGGGGAACTGGCCTGTGAACCAAACCCAAAATATAGTCCGGTAACATAGCTTTCATCTTGATGCCTTGATCTGTCTTGGAGTTTTCTCATCTTGTCCACTCTTTGTGGAAACTGCAACTCAAGGCTTCTCTCTATAGCTCTATTGGCTTGATGATTTTTTTTCTTTGAAAATAATTGAACGAGAGCCAATAATGTGTGGTGACTCCATCTTTAACATCTGCACTTTTCTAGCATCTGCTATACCTGTTTGATCCGATCAATGTTGCCAATGTCCTTGAGTGCATTATTCGCTGCACACACTTAAGGTGGGGTCTAGAAGATGTGTGTGTAATTGGCCTTCACCAACTTCCCTGTTACTTGAACACGTACGTGGTATCTGTCACCACTTGCACTTAGAAGGGCTATCCTTCTCAATTTTATCTCTCAACTTTCGAAATTGGAACATTGTGGTGTTCTGCTTTCCTTAACAATCAATTGCCATAGGGAAATAAGGGCCTCACATGTGACTGTCACATTGATGAGTGGGGGATGCCTAACTATTGTCCACCCATCTTTCATGAAGCTGCATCCACATGTCACTCGCATGATCTTCATTTCCTCCATAGGATATACTAATACTATAGTGTTAAATGTGTTTTGGGTTATTAATATTTACTTTCAGTACAAATACCATTTGGTATTCTGCAGTTGATTTTTAAGTATGCTTGTGGTTGCACAGTTAGCGTTTATATTTCATTTAGGAAAGACTTCAGTTTGCTTTATAATAATGTTTTTTGTATTTGTAAATGTAGGGTCTGATAAATTTTACTTCTAATCGTGTGTGGCCAAGCTTTTCCTTTTGCATGAAGATTCATGTTTTGTTGATGAATAAATAGTGTCACTTTAAAATGCTGACATATAAATGAATTCAATGGCTTATTCTGTTTTGCAGAGCCAGATTATTCAATCAGCTGTACAATCTGCTACACAGTTAGTAGGCATAATTGCATACACAGCTGAGAAAAATGTGTTTGCAAGTTCTGACAGTTCTGAAAGCCAAACCCCGGATGATCTACTTATGTTAACTACATTTGCTGAATATATCACCCCTAAAAAGAAAGATAGACCGATAAATATTGATGCAGCTGATTCTGCATTAGCAACCCTCGAAGGCATCAAGGCATTGACAGAATTATGTTCAGAGAATCAGACTTACCAGAAAAGAATAATTGAATCTGGTGGACTTTGTTTACTGCGGCGTTTTACACTCAGTGATGATTATGAACAATTAGCTGCAACTGAAGTATATGATGCATCTAGGCTGCTTGACGGACAAGATCAAGTTTCTACTTCTGTAGATAAAAGTGCCATTCCAAAAGAAAATAACTCATCTAGTGTGAGAGTGCCACCTACTGCACACATTAGAAAGCATGCTGCTAGGCTCCTAACCATTCTTTCACTTCAATCTGAAGCGTCAAAAATAATTGCAAAAGATGAAGCTTGGTGCAGATGGCTTGAAGACTGTGCAAATGGGAAAATCTCTGGGTGTAATGATCCAAAAATTCGTAGCTATGCTCGAGCAACTCTATTAAACATATCAAATACAAGTTACAATTTGAAAAACCACGCCCTTGGCAGTGGTCAGGCAGAAAACATGTATTTTCAGAGAAACATGTGCCCTCGGTACGAGGATATGGTTTTCCTTATAAATCCTGAGGCATCTTACTATAAATGTCAAACATTTCAGGTCCACAACATGCCTCAAAATAGTGCAGTAGATATGACTAACATGGAGTATTCAGCAAAAAATGTTGATCAGGGAATTGGTGGATTTGAGGAAGATTCAAAACCTGACATTCATTCCAAAATTCCTCAGGATACATCTCAAGAGATGCAGGAAGAAGAAGATCCTCTTCTTGATGTTGTTTTTGTGCATGGGTTACGTGGAGGGCCTTTCAAGACATGGCGTCTGTCAGACAATAAAGCTTCTACTACAAGAAAATCTGGCCTCGTTGAGAAGATAGATGAGGATTCTGGAAGAGAAGGAACCTGTTGGCCTAGGGAATGGCTTGCAGCTGATCTTCCTCGAACTCGCTTGCTTACTGTCAAATACAAGGTTGTAAGCTTATTATGAGGAGCTTGATTTTTATTTGCATTTTTATTCTTCATGGTAGTCGTGGGATCTATTTTTATAAATCTGGGTAGTTGGTTAGAATCTTTAGAATTCTCTTGTCTGCATTGGTTTTCTTGTTTGGGCTGCATGGTATGTTTCTTTATCAAGTGCCTGTCCAGATGCTAGCAGCTGTTTTAATTTTGAAGCTGGACTTCAGGTTTGGGCCTTCCTCTGATGTGCATGGTACCATCTGATTGAATGCTGCATGCAGACAAATCTATCTCAGTGGTCGGGAGCTACGTTGCCGCTCGAGGTGAGTATAAATTTTAACTTTCTTTGGGAGTAGGTTGCTTATCTAAATAGATTTTGGCTGGATTATATGAGTATGATACTGATAGTCACACCTACGGATATGATCTTTAGTTATTAATTTGTATAATTACTTTTGTTTAGTACTCTTGTCATCTAAAGAATATTAATCATGTATTGTTCTCCCAAGAGCTTTTTGTCATGGTTTGACATTGTTTTCTATCTATCTAATGGGAAACAAGTAGAATACTTTGGAGTCTTGGACATTCTTCTCTCTCAATTTTCTTGAAGCTTTGAACTGCCTTAAAGGCATTCCTTCAGGGCAATGAAACTAGACACAAAAATGTCTTGATACCCTATGTCTTGGCCATAGGTCTGTCAGTTGAGATGCATAGCAGGAATTCTGAATTCAATTTATCTTATTGGGGTTGATGAAGGTTTAGTACAATTTTTTTTTGTTTACCAAAAAATATCTTGGAATCTTTCATTAATCTTTAGACATTGGGCTGGATAGCCTTGCAGTGGGTTTTCCTATGGTTTTGATATCCTGTCAGTAAAACATATTCACTGAAGGTTATTAGTTACATGTTTTTCAAGACAACCTCGTAGGTCATCATGCCTGTACATAATAGGAGGAATTAGAATTTGGGAGTTTCCCAGGCAACAGTTCCCATAAAACGGTTGGTATGGAAAACATTGTTTGTTTTTAACAATTCAAGATTGGATTTACCCTTCTTATTTAAGACATGGTGTCTTATCAAATTTTATTGCTACATTGCTCTGTTTTAAATTTTAATTATTTGTGGTGTCTTCAGTATTGCAATTAAGGTTTGACTTGTGATTTAAAAGGCTTAATTTACATTAGATTGCAGTGGACTGTGGCATATTTTCCCTTGTAGTGTTCAAGGTAGTGAAAGGTATTATCTATGATATATGTGAGGTGCCTGTAAGATGTGACAATCTCTGTACTTATGGATATCAGTAAAGAAAGTTTAACATATATGCAACATAAAGTACAATCTAAGTTTATTTGCTTTGTGGGTGTCAACAGGAAGTGAGCCTAATGTTGCTGAAGAAATTGGTTGCAGCCGGTATTGGGGAACGACCTGTCGTATTTGTCACTCACAGGTTGTCTTAAAGTCCTATTTTCAGTATATAGATTCTCTCCTGCTTTTTGTTCTCATTGTATTTTTGGATTTGTATGCTTATTGCATCAGGTGGTGCTTTATATCTAGAAGAATGTGATAATAATGCTTGCTTGGCCCCAAACTCTTTAACAGCTTTTTTTTTTGGGTTCTTCACAAATACGTAATTTGCCAAAAAAAGGGGTTGAAAGTTCAAAACAGAGTGTATTGCTGGGCAAAACTTGTTTGACTGGCAATCATAAGTGCATATTTGAAGGAAATATACTAACTTTAAAGGCACTTTTAATAAAGTGTTACTGTTAATTGTTGTGAACAATTATACTGTATGTAAATTAGAGTAATGTAATGTTGATTTGTAATTCCCAGCCCTGGCACCATGCTTCTTCTGTGTATGTGACTTCATGTGGGAATGAGTAGACTTTGCAGCTTTTCTATTATACACACTGTTAAAACTTTGCACACCTTTAGGATTTGATTTTGTTACCAAGATCGGGAATAAACTGAACCTTGTGATCCACCTCAACCATGAAACAACTATTATCAGATTTCGCCCACTGTTGGTCAGTCATCCTGATTCTTGAATGATAATGGGAGGATCCAATGTCAGAAATGACCCAAGCTGTAAAAGTAGTACTTTGTAAACAGAAAACTATTAACGTAGAATTACAATTTGGAATTGTAGGCTCATATTTATTAAGTTTTCCCTTTGGAATGATACAGAAGAAGAGTTAAAATATAATATCCTTCAACATTCTTTGGATGAAAAAGTTGGGATGACTAATATTTGTGTAAGTTCAAGTTAAATGGAACTTTGTCAATGACGCACCCATAACATACAGTTATTGTCACAAATGCAATGTCATCATATTGACATGAGCAGGTACTGATGTCAATGAATTAAAATTTTCCAACATCTTCTGTCTCATATAAGCTTGAAATCTGCTCAAGTGCTAGATGTTGCACTTTGATAATTTGACTCTTAAATCAAAGTCTCTGGTCAAACTCATCATTGGCGACATCTGAAACTGGGCCTGTTCAAGAGTTACTAAGTTGTTAGATTATATAGATGCTGACCTGTCTTTTTCTCCTTCGTCCATCTATTTAGATGTATAAGAAGATATCTTCTTTCACCTTGCATTTCTCTTTTATTGTGCATGGATGCTCTCCTCCACTCTATTTTGAAATTCTAAGAAGACTTCCTCTTGAACTTCTTCCTCTTATACAGTTAGACAATCTTTCTTTTCAATTCATTAGCTTCTGGCTTTGATCGTGTATGTATTTTTAGCATCAACGTTTTGGATCACACTCTGTGATCCATCATCAGGATGTGAGAGAGTGCAGGATATGTAAAATTATAAGTGCGAGAGTCTGGTCTGCATCTTATAATTTTACATATCCTGCTCTCTCTCACATCCTGATGATGGATCACAGAGTGTGATCCGAAACGTTGATGCTAAAAATACATACACAATCAAAGCCAGAAGCTAATGAATTGAATTAAAATGGATTGGTTTCTAGGAAATCTGATAAATTTAATCTTTCTATTATCAAGTGTCAGGATATATGTTTAGAGGTTACATATATTGTATTACATGCCCCAAAGACCTATTTCTACTAAATGAAGAGAAAACATAAAGCCGTAAATTTCCAGCAGTCAGGTTCAAAAGAAAGGAAATAAATAATTTTTATTGCAAATATTTATTGAAAGAAAGAAAGAAATAATATTAATATCAATTTAAAATCAAAGTAGCCGAGTTGCCAAATCATAAAAAAATAAGGCCGGTTCTAGGTAAAAACATTCCAGAATTCGAGTAGGCTTGGAAACAGTCAAGGTTGATTTAGTTTTTCTTTGGAACAAATTTAACATAAAATTTTTTACTTCCGAAATGAGGATAATTAAAAACCCTAAATGTAGTGGTTTGCGTTGTACGTGTTACTTATTAGTTTATATCCCCGGTTTGTTTCAAACAAAACCTGTAACAAAAATCAAAATAAGCGACACTGAATCAGAATAATAGGTACTTTGATGGGCAAAGGAGTGGGAGTAAGCAATTTATGGATTATGCCGCAAATAAAAATAATTGGCGCTTGAGAAGGAGCAAACAGGAGTTCATAGTTAAAACTTATTAATATACACTATATTAGTATGTATTATACACTCTATATCTCAGATACCGAATATTTATAAAATACCCCGAAATCTGGTTCCTGTTCTATTTCGGTCCTGGTTCTTTTCAGATTCCTGCTGGGTTTTGGCAGGGTCCCTCTCGAGCGCCCGGGTTCTATATGACCCACAGGGAACCTGACCACCCAGGAGGGACCTGGGCAGAACCCAAGCGGAATTTGGGGGAACCCACGGGCACCCAAAAACAGGGCCCGCATGCCATTTTTATTTATTTTTTCAATCTAAAACCGTTTTAAAACCCCAATTTCAATAAAAAAGCATGCATATGATAGATGACATATTAGGTATTTTATTGGCAAATATGGATTTATGCGTATCACACTTCTAACTTATTATTATTATATGTTTAAATTTTTGAACCAATGATGAATGAACATTTAACCTGTTACATGTATGAATCTATGATGTATATATAAATTTATAATTTTATAATACAGACACATCCGTGGAACCGGAACCTGACCAATTTTTTTTGCTGAACCCACAGTTATAACATATCACATGGGTTACAATCATACCCACATTATGATTTATATTATCTGAAGTTGAACATAGCCAAACATACCCTGTACCCCAATTTGTTTGCCTTACTGGAATACCATACCCATGAACCCAATTCCAATTTGGTAACATAGCCAAATAGGTCAATGAGTGTTGAAGGCAGAACATGCTACACAATGGCAAGTTGGAGTCTTAAAGGTAACTCCAACATCTAGCTAAGATAAATTGAACTACTAGATGAAATCCAAAATGAATAACCCATATACAAGTCAAAAGACAAATGCAAAGGAGGTGATAGATTGTGTTGATTTAACGTGTTTGATCTTTAATTAGATACATAGAATCAGATTGTAACTTGCTGTTCTAAATCAGAAATCAGATTTATAAAACTGAAACAAATAATAGAAGAAGAAAGAAGATAGATGACAACAAGATTTCCTGAAAAAACCCATTTGGATTAAAAAGCCCACCCTCAATTGTAGATCTCATTTTATATTGCAATGAGAGAAATCTCATTAGTGATGTATCCTCTATGTCGATACTTCAACAACACACCAATAGCTAACCCCAAATAGAAAACTTGATATACTTTCAATCATAGTTGAAAAACTCGGTCTCGGCAAAAACTCGGCGGACCCAAATTTTTTGAAAAACTCGGACTCGGCAAAAACTTGGTGGAAAAATCGGCACTTTTATCGAACATTTGAAGATATATAATTTCTTAATTTTTTTAAAAAAAAATACACATGGCACCAAATTTGTAGAACAAATATTGTTTTAAAATTTCCATCATATATAAATCAAAGTTTTCAGTCAAATACATAGCAATTAGAATTTAGTAAATCAACGTAGAGTTATATACCAAAAAACAAGTGCAACATCTGAATAAAATTTAGTTCAATACATATTGAAGTCCAACTTCACAAAACTACAACCTCTGAATACATATTAAGTTCAAGTTTTAGTTAATAGTATCAATGAAAACTAGAAATCATAAATTGCGTCTACGACTAAAGCTCAAAAGAGATTGTTGGCGTTTGGTGGGTGGTGCTGAAGTAGTTGCAACATCCTCAACATGTGCCTGAATAGATGCCTCATCCATAGCGATAGGTGCCTCAACGAATGCCTCTGATGGATGACCATGCTCGTGTTCCTCCTCCTCACGTGCTGCCACTTTTGCATCCCAATCATCCGCCTCCATCTCCATCTTAGCTAGCTGATCATCAGTCATGAAAGGATCCACATCCACATCAGTCATGAAAGGATCCACATTAGGAGTAGCAATCCAATCGGCTGAATATGGATCAATGTCATCCAAGTCAAGTGCTTCATGTGAAGTCTGCCCTTGCACCTTCTTCTCATGCAATCGAAGGTTGTAGCGCACATAGACAAGGTCATTCAAACGCTTTTGAGTCAACCTATTGCACTTCTTCGTATGATTGGACTCAAAAACACTCCAGTTGCGCTCACAACCAGAAGCACTACAAGGCTGTGATAGTATGAGGATGGCAAACTTTTGAAGATTAGGTGCTGTGGCACCCTAATCTTCCCACCACAGATCTGCAAAGATAAAAAATGTCATTTATAACTTAGTAAAGATTTCAAAAAACTTGAGTGAAATAAATGATATTCTTATTATAATATAATAAAAGTAAACACCTATATTTTTTTACCTGGCTGCAAGGTGTTTCTCCTACGTTTGCAATCAGGTGAAGAAAACAATGGCCCCTCCACCCTCTTATAGCTTTGCAACTCGTCAAGTATCAGGTCTCGAAGGTGCTCATCATCAATTAATCTCCGAATACATGTGTCTAGGCCAACCTGAACCTCTGCATCTGCTTTGAAAGTGTCGGAGAAATAGAACTTGGGGTTCAAGTAGTAGGCAACAACATGAATATGTTGGAGTTGTCGATTCCACCTACGATCGATTATGTGCCATATGGGTCCATATTTGGTCTCATTTGACCCATACAAGTGCTGAATGACCTCTTTGGCCTTATCCATGGCCTCGTATAGATACCCCATGGGGTTTTTATCCCCATCCACCATTTTTAGAACCCTTACCAACGGTTCTGACACCTGGACATAAAAAATTCAGCAAAATCAGCGAATTGCAATATCTAAAAATTAAATAATAAACCATCAATCAAGGTTTGAAAACTTACCTTGATGGTCTCCTCCATGATCTTGGCAAATCCAACATCAAAAATGGCTTTCACAACCTTCTCTGCTCAGGCTTCTTGGCATAAGGACTCTAACCATTTCTCACTCACAAACCTCTCTTCAGGTTGGGCAATGTAGCTAATATGCTCTGCAAGGTAAGAAAATCAGTAGCAAAGCGTGTGACCCCCAATCGCACGAGATCCTTACCATTAGTGTGCTCTCTCATACAACTCAAGACCCATGTGCGGTTGTAGATGTACTTTGTGATATTCCTTCCATCTTCAACCACCTTCTCCACCCAACTCAGTTTCCCTATGTCCTCAAGGAGTAAGTCAAGGCAATGGGCAGCACAAGGGCTCTAAAATAATGTCGGATGCCTAGCCATGAGAAGTTTGCCAACTGCCACATATGTAGTTGCATTATCAGTCACAATTTGTATGACATTACGCACCCCCACATCCATCACTACTTCATCTAACATGTTGCATAAAGTCTTTGCATTTTTCACTTGATCAGAGGCATCGACTGATTTTAAAAATACTAATTGTCCCCCTGAAGCAACTAGAAAGTTGATGAGCGTATTATTCCTTCCATCTGTCCATCCATCGGGTATAATGGTGCAGCCAATCTGTTCCCAAATTTTTCTTTGCTCTTCCACAAGTCGATGAGTGTTTTGGACCTCTTCCTACAACAATGGCCCACTCACCTCATAACGACTTGGGGCCTTGAACCCCTTACCAGACACGGTCATTGTAGTGACCAATTGATCCCAATACGGACTACATAAAGCGTTAAAGGGAATATTGTTGTAGATCCAAAATCTAGCAACTGCTGACTTTGTCTTGTGTCGCATCTCTTTGTTCCATGCAGTGCCTTGCAATTCGGGTTGAGCACTAGGAGTGTTATGTGGAACCCAAAAGTTTACCAAATGCCCACCCACATTTCCTATTCCTTGTATCTGTGGCTTAATGGAAGAAGAAGCCCCTGCACCTGTTTGCGACCCTGTAGAACTTAAATTTCCCATTAAGGCAGCCATTGCCTCTGCTGTCCTCTTTTTCCCTGCCTTCTTTTGCTCATAATCTATAAGGCTTGCTATAGCCTCCCTCGTAGCCTTTTCGGGACATTTGTCAAATGGCGTAATATCACGGCCTTCGATCTTTCCAATGTGGTATTTTAGCCGAGTTATGCCCCCACTCATCTCCTTAGGGCAATGGTTACATTTCACATCTCCTCTTTTTGGTCCTAGTGTCCCATGTTTCCAAAAAGCATCCCTCTTTCTACCACCAGTCGTTTTCTACAATTAATGGTTCTGTAAGCCTGCAAATGCAAGGATAAATAATCATATATTAGATAAGTCTGAGACCAAATATTAGCGAAGTCTATGAGCATTGAGTATGGAATTATGAAGTTGAACTAAGAAGTAATTGAGGTCAAAATTTATCAGTAAAATCAGACTTTTAAAGAGGGCAGTCACCAAATAATTGTCTAAGTTTGAGATCAAATATTAGTTAAGTCAATGAAGTAACTGAGATTAAAATTTATCAAGGTTTTAAAGAGGGCAGTCACCTAACAGATGTCTAAGTCTGAGATCAAAAATTAGTTAACTCTATGGAGTATGGCGTAATAGAGATCAAAATTTATAAGACTTTTAAAGAGGGCATTGACAGTCACCTAATTGTCGAAATTTGAAATTGTCTCAGTCTGAGATCAAATATTAGCTGAGATCAAAATTAAAGATCAGACTTTATTTTAATAAACAATAAAATATAAATAAATTATAAAACATCCTATTCAAAAAACATTATTGCTTATAATATTATATCATTATAGTATTTTAATTTTTACTATTTAATATTTAGTATTTAGTTTTACTATTATAAATTTAATTGTAGATTTATACATATGCAGCTATGCTGATATGCAGCTATGCCATAATACTTTGTATCACATATTAGTATTTACAATTTTACATAACCATTTAGTATCACATTAGTTTTTAAATTTTACATAACCATTTTGCAGCTATGGTGATAATAATTTGTATTTACTATTATAATTTATAACTTTGCTATACATATGCTATGCCATAATTAATAATTAATAAACTTATAAAAAAAAGGTAAACCATAAGTTATTTTAAAAAAAAAACCCGCAAATGGTGTCCCACTGTCCAGACTATTCACAGACCGTTCACTGTGAATGGCGTCCGTCCATCGAAGGTGAATGGCGGCTGCTTTTGAGTGCCGTTCGTCGCGTTTTTGAGTCCACGAAAGTCGCGTTTTTGAAACACGAAAACCCTAAAAAAATTTGGTGCAGATCTGTTGACTAGTTGCTGAGATTTTCGTAGAGATATTGTGCTTTTTTTCGCATTTTTTGAATAAAATATGCCGCGCAAAAAATTAAAATATCGCCTGTGATATTTTTGGCGATTATATCTTTTGGCATTATGACTCGTGATATATCGTGCTATACATGATATAATCTCGCGATTTTCATCTATGCTTACAATACCAAACTAACCAATGCCAAGGCCTCAATATATAGGCAAGGAAACCCAAGAAACTACAAATGGTTCCACAAATTATGAGCTAATGCCTCAGACCCAAAATGTGTAATCTCTCTATTGGATGGAAACCTATTACTGTGGTGGTGCAGATTCCCTCTAGGCATGTAACTAGGGCTAGGATCCCCCCTACCCCCCATGATCAGGCTTACACGTGTCCACGTGGGGCTTCACTTACAATGGTGCTTTGGTGGGGCGAAAACCCAACCCTTAATGTTAATGAGTGCCATTCATTAATAGTTTGAGCTTTTGACGTAGTCGTTTCTTAGCAAAGTATTAGAGCCAAGGTCTTGAGGCTGAGCCTTGTGGGAGTGTGGTGGGCTTTAATGTCATTGTTGGACAAAAACTCAATATGTTGTGGTGGTGTAGATTCCCGTTGGGTGCATACCTAGGGTTGGGACTTACCCACGATCAGGAAAACACATGTCCATGAGGGGGTTCATTTGTGGTGGCACTCTGTTGGGAAGGAAACCTCACTCTTAATGCTAGCGGATGCCATAAGCTTAGTGACCACTATGCCAAAAGGTTGTTAGTGACTGACACCACAATCTCAGGTTGTTAGTGAATGGTGCCCATTAGTGTTCTATGAGAGGTTTTCATACTATTTGAGTGCCATCATAGGTGAATCCCCTTGTGGAAATGTGGCTGCCCAATTGTGGGTGGGTACTACCCTTGAATACACGTCAAATGGGAATTTGCACCACTGCAACATACATGGATTTCATTCATCAGGGAAATTATAAAACGGGAACCTAAGTCCATAGCCAAAGTCTACACATGTGAGACCTCCTAGAATAATTGAAATTTAAATACTTGCTTGAAACCATAGTTTCAATTCTTGAGACTCAGACTCAACATGGACTCGGCCAGGGTGACTCAACTTGGGACTCGATAATCGACAAAGTGAAAAACCCAAGAAGTGATTTTTATCGATTTAAAACTTGTTTCATTCACCTTTTATTAAATAAATCTTAAAGACACAATAGCATAATAAAATAGAAGCTAATTTGATCATATACAAGTATACATCGATCACATAAGTATATACCATAAACACAAATTATAGTTGAAGGAAATAGCACACTTAGACATATAATTATTGTCAAATCTATACAAAATTCATGGAATATGAAATAAATGACATCAAATGTTCCAAACAAATATCAAAACAATAACTACAAGTGTATGGCTCAGAGGAGCCTGCATCCCTCCTACGAAGGTGTCTAAGGTAGGTCTTGGATGATGCAACAACCATACTCCTTGTGTGACTCCATGCCACCCTTACCAACATCAGTTGTGGCATTGTCTGCCTGTTCTCTATCCTCCTCTGTCAGGCTACAACCTTAGCCTCTCTATCTACATGGTCAACCCAGTTAGGGTCCTTGTCTCTAAAGACAAGATCCATAGCCTTAGTGATCCACTCAGTTTTTGGATCAACCTCCTCTAGTGTTATTGAGGTGGAGTCATTGTCTAAAACTTGTTTGTGTCTAAGACGAAGGTTGAAATGAACATATACGAGATCATTCAACTTCCCCACAATTAGTCTATTGCGTCTCTTGGAGTGTATGTGCTCAAACATACTCCATTTGCGCTCACAACCTGAAGAACTGCACGGTTGGCCCAATATGGGGATGACAATCCTTTGAAGGTTTGGTGTTTTAGCACCAAACAAATGCCACCATTTATCTGAGATAAGAAAAAGAAAAAAAAATCTATACAAATGCCACCATTTATCTGAGATAAGAAAAAGAAAAAAAAAATCTATCTCATTTGCAAAAGAGAGATTTTTCATTACATTTTAAAACTTAAATCATGCCCTTAAATATATTTTTACCCGGCTGCAATGTCATCTGACTATATTTGCACATCTGTCGAGAAAAGAGCTCTCCTTGTGCATTAGTAAAGGCCTCTATCTTTTGGACCATAGGGCTGGTATCACCAGTTGACATTTTCTCTATCATCACTGAGTGGAGTCTATTAAGAACCTCATCTGCCTTGCAATTAAGGCAGCCTTGGAATGCCGGATTGAAGAAATACGTGGCTGCATGGAGGGGCTTGTGAAGCTGGAGGTGCCCTCTCCTATTAATGATCTTCCAAATGGGACGATACCTACTCTCAACTCCCTCATAGACAACTCTAATGGCCACTTTGGTTGGATCCATGCCCTTATATATGTAGCCCATTGTGGGCTTCTCTCCATCAACAACTCATAGGAACTGCCAAGGGCTCGGTGAACAACAAATATTGTGAAACATTAACTTAAGCAAGTGTGAAGGAAAATAAGAAAATAAAAGAAAAATATGAATAAAAATTATGTAGAACTAGAATTAAATTTTACCTTCTTAATCTCTGCACAAGGTGCCTAAAAGCCTGGCTCATAAAAAATGCAATTTGCGACATCAATCCTCACAGTAGTTGTAGCATAGGATGAGGATGTCCAGTCCTCACGAGCAAACATATGCCTCCAAGCTGCCTTTGACCAAATCAAGGATTGGAATGTGATGAAATTAGTAGCAAATCTAGTTATTCCAGGACAAGCCAGCTCCCTCAGTCCCGTGTATTGCTCATTATGTTAAGGACTGTATACAATTTGCAAATATTTTTGGCCATTTCCCCACAAATTTTGATCCACGGAAGTTTGCCAAGATCCTCCATTATGAGGTCAAGGCAATGGGTGGCACATCGAGTCCAAAATACTGTGGGGTGCCTCCCTGTCAAAAGTCTACCAGCAGCAATATTATTTGCTACTATCATTCACCACCTGATTGTCGTCCACCTCAAGTAGGACTTCCTCTATAGCCTTTCAAAGATATGTGGCATTTTTTACATGTCCCGAGGCATTAATTGACTTCATGAACATGGTGCCACCTAAAAAAGAAGTAAAGTCAATGATTCAAATTTCAATAAAGCATAAATTAAAAATATTAATTACTAAATCAAATTCAATGCACCAAGGGAAGTACAATCACCTGTGGAAGAAACAAGAAAATTGAGGAGTGTTCTAATTCTTCTATCGATCCAACCATTGGTCATATGGTGCAACCTTTCCTGCTCCATATCAAACGCTGCTCCTCTATTGTGGCTTTTACATCAGCCACCTTTTGAGTTGGAATTGAGCCCTTTAATCATCTTTAGTAGGGGCTTTGAAAATAAGGATACCTAACACGTAACAAATGTTGATGATTTCAGTAGCTGCGAGAGAAATCATTCTCTTACCTTATTCACCGATGTAGTGAAGTGACATGGCATCGTGCGTGCTTTGTGTTGGCATCGTGAAGTGGCTTATGGTTATGTCTATTAGGATTCCATCCGGCTCGCATCGGTTCTCTTATTTATTCCATACTTATTTGTTTACCTTCGTCTCTGCTGGATATACGATGACTTGGCATCGTGGTCTCGCCATGTGTTGCTTTCGTTTGCTCATTGTTATGGAGGTGTCGTTGGTTGATGTTTGCATTTACTGTATGTGTTATGAGGAGACCGTCGGTGGTTTGTAAATGTCGACTTTTGGCCTTTCGTGAGAGACACTTCAGTTACATTGTGGTGTCAGTTGGTTCAAGCAACGGAGATACAAACAAAATGCATCTTACGGCAGTCTTATTCGGTGTAATGAGTATTATATAGTGGAAGACTGTATTGGCTGTCCGTGTGTGTATCGCTGTTCAAAGATCATTGTTTTTTGAGTATTCGATCTGTATGTGATTTGTATTGATTTTAGAACTCAATAAAGGAATCTCTTTTGGTGTGGTTGTGTTTTTCCCTCAAGTAGGAGGGTTTTCCCAGGGTATCTCTGGTGTTGATTGTGTTTTGTTCTATCTGTTATTTTTTATGCTATTCTGGTTCGTATTTTTAACAACAAATAGTTGTGACATCAATCATATTTTGAAAATAAGAATACCTAACATATGTCACAAATAGATTAAATAAGTAGTGTAATATGAGAGTTTAACTTTAAATTTGAATTCAGCATAATATAAATATAACTACCTAGCTGCACGGAAGGGAATGTTGCAATAGTATGAAAAGTCTCCAATTGCAAGTATAGTTGCATCATGTGCACCCTTGTTCTAACCCATGCTCTCAAGCGATGGTTGGGAACTAGGAGTAGTGTGTGGCAAAATATCTGAATCCATCTTAGATTTGTGAATTCTAGGACCAATGCTAACACTCCCACTCCCACTAGCACCAGCACCAGCACCAACATGAATTTTTAACACAAACACTAGAACTAGCACTAGTACTTGGTTGAAATGGAGGCATAAAAGAAGCCTCTCTGATAGCACCAATGGACGCCAACTTATCCCTTGCCTCTTTTTCATTTCTTTTTGCATCTCAAAAGTTTCTAACTGCATCTGCACCTCACGAACAACCTCAACAGGTGTGAGATCACATATCACAACATCATGGAATGGAATGCATGCAAGATGATACTTCAATCAATTAATGTCTCCAGTAAAAGCTGTTTTGCAATAATTACATTTTGTCTCTCCTCTTTTTTGCCCAGGTTCAAAAACACAATTTTTCCAAGCAAGGTCTTTCTAACTGGGGTTCTAGATGTCTACATTGTGAAAAAAAGTAAGTTTCCCGGATGGAGGACAGGGAAATAGATATCCAGGATGGATTTTTTCCCAGATCAAGGGACACCAGTGGGGATGGCTATATAAAAAATAGGGAAAATTTAAAATATATAGAGAAATCTGAAATTTCAAATATATTCATATGATATAACATTGATAAGTCTAAAATCACTCATCATAGAACATAGCAATTGAGTTGAAACTTGAAATGAGAGTTCAAAGAATCAAATGAGAGTTCAAATTTCAATTTCATACATTCATAATTCGTACTCATACTCATAGATATAATTTATTGAATCTGGAATCAAAATGCCCAAAGGTTGCAATTTTCAACAAAATGATGATTCTTAGCTGCTTTTTGACCTCTGTTACAAATCCTGCCACCGTATATAGTAAATGTGCCTTCATTTGAGTGTAAGATTGCTTATATGCTAAGTTACCGATTCAGGTTCAGGGATGGATTCGGGCTCGCGAATCCGGTTCGTGGATTCGCGAAATTTTTTTTTTGCCGTTTGGGTTCGTAGGGGTTCGTGAGTGTGTGTGTATGTGTATATATATATATAATTTTATATATATATATGCATTATATATACAAAAATTAAGAGAAATATACATAATTCTAAAACTAAATCATTTCATGTATGATTCTATGATGCTTGATCATTGATCAATGCAAAATCTCAAAGATTCAAAACATTAAAATTAAATCATAACATCAGTTCAAGTATCATTGTTTGAAGTTCAACTAATGGATTAATAATTTATTGATATTCTCTTCTTCATCATCATCATCTTCTATATGGAGCCTAATAAGACTCGAAGGTTAATTTTTCCCCACTTTTATTGGCGCAGTTTCCACCCCAAATTATTAAATGGGGGTTTGGGGGCAAAGCCCCCAGCGCCCCTTGCGGGGTTCGGATTTGGACCTGTGGGTCCGTCTGGATCCACGGGCCACGGATCCATCCGGACCCACAGGTCAAAATCCGGACCCTGCCCGGATCCAGCACGGACCGGGACAAGAATCCGGACCAGGATCCAGGGTCCCAAACGCGAATCCGGTAACACAACTTATATGCACCTCTGCATGGTTCATTTTCTCTTATCGTTGTTCGGTGGACTTATCATGTAATTGCAAGGCATAATTCATGGTTGCTTCAATTCTCTCTCTCAAATGAAAACCATTTTGTCAATTTTAAAATTTTCATAAGCAGCACATTTCAGCAATGCCTATCTCTCCCTTAACCTTTGTCAATAAATTAAATGGTCTCTTTCTAAAGAAAGGGTTGTCATATGCAATTGCATCGATATTTTTCTAGATCATACATCCTTCTTATTAAAGAATGTAGAAGAGTCCATTAAATAAATGGAAGTTATCTATATGAAATTGCTAAAAGAGGAACTTCTAAATGCTTGCAATGCAACAATAGAAACCTGTAAAACAGAAATTGTTTAAATTGATTCTAGCAGGCATTCTGAGTTTATATTTTCTGCCTACAAAACTTTCTTAGGTACATGGTCTTCTTCTGATCAAATTCTCTTTAAATAATCGGAAAATTCTTCAATTGATTTCCCTTGATTTGTAATTCATTTTGTTAGTATTTTCATGTTTTAAACCCAAGCTGACAATTTATGAGTTCACATTGTAATCAACCCGGTGTGTTTTACTAGGGTCTTTGACATAAGAAAATGTTGAATGTGGGCAAATAACGAGTTTCTTTTGGGAGCATAGAAGACACGTCAAGCATGATTATATTGAAAGACAACAGGAAATTTATTAAGGCATAGGAAGGCTTGAAGGATTGCTTCAGGAGCACATATAAGAAGGATAATTTATTCTGAGGAATCTGTATTAAGGAGGGTGAATCTTTTCTTTATGCACTATTCTGTGATTTTGCTTAACAAAACACTAAAAACATATGTTATTGTGAGTGGCTCACCTGAGAGCTAAACACTAACATACATTATTGGGAGTGGCTCACCTGTGAGCTGCCACCTTCTGAAAGGTTTCAGATTTGATATGCAACTCAGAAGTAAAGCTTTCATTTCTTTGCAAAGTGCAAGAAAATATGATGCCCTAGCTTTACTTCTGAGTTGCAGCAGACTATATGATGCCCTTTCTGCATATTACAGTTTGCTAGGGCATCATACAGTCTGCTGCAACTCAGAAGTAAAGCTTTCTTTTTTTGCACTTTACTTGACCATGAAACCTTCCTTTGCAAAGTTGCTGCCGCTGGGGACGGACGGCCGTCCCTGGGACGGTCGGGGGATGTCTTGGTCATCCCCAGCCGTACCGGGGACAGTCAAACGTCAATAATACCTAATTATAACACCTGGTAACTAGCACATATTTACCATTTTTGAGTCTCAGGGTCTTGCATTGGTTGCAAAGGGTTCAACTTTCAGTACTCTTTGGCACAAATTAGTAATTTTAGGACAAACTTGGTGTAGTTAGTAGAATAACCATTAAGGGAGGTTATTAAAGTACTATTGTAATATTTATCTTCTAATGGTCATTTATGTCATTAGTTAGTTTTTGGGAACTTTATATTCTGTAAGTTAGTCAGTATTTAATATCTTTCTATTATGTCTTTAGTTCTCGATCGTTTCTGTTATGAAAAAAATCTTATGTAATTGTTTAAGTAAGGACTTTTCCTCTCCTTTGTAATTAATTGATTATCTAAATCTTTTTAGATCAATGGGTTTGTAACATAAATATTTGTGACATTCATAGTGTCACGTATCTTCATGTGCTTCAAGAGAATCAGTCTTATCATAAACCTAAACTTAATTGGTATCAATCCCTAGCATTGTCTTGTTGGGTCGCAATTTTACCTACACACCTCCAGTAAGACATAATTGATCGCTTCCTTTTTTCTGTCATCATTTGTTTGTATAGTATTTCTTTCATAAAAAGTTATGCATATTAATTTTTTTCCCTAGTGTGTAGCTCTGTAGCATTCCAGTAGATAATTTGGCCTGTGATTGCTCCTCATTTAGTAATATTGTTTTCCTATCCATTTGTTAAATTATTGATATATAACATCATGTTGGCTGTAGCATGGGAGGCTTAGTTGTTAAACAGATGCTATTTCAAGCAGGAAAGCAGAATCTTACAAAGCTTATTAACAATGCCTCTGGAATTGTGAGTGGCACCAAATACTGCCTTGTGTGTAGGTTAAGATTGTGTTGTGTTGAATCGTTGATTATACTATTGAATATCATATAATTTACTTTTCGAGGCTGAGATATATTAAAGAAGCTAGAAATTTTCTTTACCTTTTTCAGGTATTTTACAGCTGCCCACATTTTGGTAGTAAGCTTGCAGATATGCCATGGCGGATGGGACTTGTTCTTCGCCCAGCTCCTTCGGTCAGCATTGTTTCTTAACTTTTTTGCTGTTTGGTGGTAGGCTTGTAGGACACATGCCTATGTAAGCATTTTTTTCTTTTTATCTGAAATTATCATTCACTGTGCTGACTTGAATGCTTCAGATAGTAGAGTTAAGGAGTGGGTCTCCGAGATTAGAAGAGCTTAACCGCTTTATCCGCCAGCTTCATAACAAAAGTGGTCTTCAAGTTCTGAGTTTTAGTGAGGTGACTTAAGAATGCACTTCCTGTATATTCTTCTGTTGTATCTGTAATTTGCACAGGTTTGAAGGTATGGGAATTCTGCTCTGATGTTTGTGTTCAATATCTGATTTCTTTCTAGACTAAAGTAACTCCTCTAGTTGAGGGATATGGAGGATGGGCCTTTCGTATGGAAGTTGTACCAATTGAATCTGCATATCCTGGATTTGGTGAACTTGTGGTATGCTATAGAACTTTACTTGAGTTATTGAAATTGCTGTTTTGTACTTAAATTACAGTGCAGCTATTTGTACAAAGATAAAACATGATGTATAATGCTCAAGAATGGATTAATATTTGAAATTTCAATTGAGATTCAAGTATTTATAGTTTATAAATTATACACTAAATATCCTTTTTTGCAATGGATCCATGATGAATATAATGTTCCCAGTTATGAATGTGCAATATCGCTACAAATCCAAGTCACCAAGTTTGAAATTGTTTTCAGCTATAAGGAAAACAGAGGAAAAATATTTGCACTTTATATTCTTAAAATTTTAGATTTATCTATAGGAATGTATATTAGTTTAATTATGAACAAGGTTACCTGGAGATGGGGAGACTTGGAGGTCTCCGGTATGACTATTTTTCAAAAATAAGAGACATGGGTACTTGGAGATGACAATTTTTTATTTTAATATAATTTAATAATTTCTAAGAAATACCATAGATTCATAACATAGTGCTTTGAAAACAAGAACAATGGAAAGTTACAAGTATGAACATTGAACATTAAAAGTTTAAAGAGTCAAAGACTAATACCAAATAGTAATGTCATTAATATAGAGTCAAATACTTCAAAACTCACATTGCATATCTCATAGTCATATCTGATTTCTGAATATCGCATATGATCTTCATCATATCAGATTAATAATCGCTGAGATTATCATTACATATGAAAATTTGAAATTAAACAATATAGAGTTTGATACTAAATTGCTGATATGCAAACAAAAAACTCATAACTGTAAACAAAAATCAGAAATCTATCTAGTATCATCCACTCCACAATGCTGTGATCATCCATCTCAAGGTCTTCAGCTATGATGCTATCCAGAAAATCATCACTCTCCAACTCAGGTTCCTCTGATGGCAGTACAACTGGGGGCAATTCATTAAGGCTATCTGGTTCAACCACTTCTTCCACCATGGTTGCAGCATTTCCATCATGTGCAATTTGGTCCCATTTCGCTGAAGGACCCTCAATATATGTAGGATCAACATGAGAGAGAAGGCGAAGTGTGCTATGAATGTACACCAGGTTCTCTGCTTTTTTGACCCCAATCAGTTCCTCTTCAATGAATGAAAAAAACCCTAAGTACTCCAATTCCTCTTACTAGCTGAAGAACTAGCCACTTGTGCCTTATAAAATAAAATGACTTAAATCATTTAAAATCGCCTTGCTAAAAAAAATTGAAAATGAGGGTCAAAATCATAAAATGACTTAATGTTGTATTTTAAATTTGTTTTTTAATCAGAAGATGGGTGGGAGACTTCAGTTTTTTGGAATTGGAGACTCGGATTCTTCGGGAGACTTCACCATGAAGTCTCCAACCATTTTTGAAGACTTCGGAGACGAGAAAAGTCTCGGAGACGCGTCTGAAGGGGGGCAGACGGGTCTCCGGGTAACACTGATTATGAACTACATCTGGAAACAGGTGTGTTTAATATGGTTTCAAATTTTGTTGCAAACGAATTCAGGTTCGTTAAGAGGTTAGCCTCGAGAATGCAGGTTCACTAAGAGGTTAGCCTCAATTTTCACTTACAAGTTTGTCTTAATGCCTTGTATACCATAATAAACTAGAGAAACTCTAGAGCTCAATACACCACTGCAATGAGAAACTGTGAAACAACTTGGCTTCACCTGCAGCAAAGTTGCTGATTGGAAAATGATACAATGATGTAGATATTAATAACAATGCTACAAACTTGGCATGGCCATTTAATGTCAGTGGGAAAGTAATTTTGAACATATAGTATAGAAAGTGATGTTTGAGGTCCCCCAACTTTTATGTGGAAAACCAAAGTATGAGAGAACTCACTTGTAGAACCTAGGAAATAAATTTGATGGACTAAATATTCAAAATCAGTTAATGCTTGTGGAGATTCTCAACTTTGTAGAAAATCGATTTTGTAAACATCAAATTTGGTGGATGTCAATGAAAAAGCAAGTGCCAAATAGTTGTCAACAGAGGACATATTCCCAGCGGTTTGGGATGTGGATTTTATGATTCATGGATATCTAAGACATGGATTGATGGGGAATGTTCCTGATTTCTGTCACAGGTATTAGGCTGTACTCAGAATGAATGGGAATAGTTTGGGCGATGTCCCTATTGGCTCATAAGATTATTTTACGATTTTCAGCTTCTTTTTTCCCCTAAAAAACATTAAAGATGGATACCTAATTCTCACTTCACTAATTTCCAACCCAACCCATGCAGCATGGGGATGATGAGTTCATAGTGCCAAAACAAGAACTTCAGATGCAAATTTTGAGTTTGTAAAAAGCTACAAAAAGGAAATACTAACAATCATTCAGAGGAGGAATGCTTCAATTTGTAATGAAAATTCCTCCTTTCTTTTTCATTTTCCCCAAATCTCAGATTTTCTGTTGTCCTCTTTCTTTCAATGTTTTTGATTGACTGATTGATGGTCGAAGAAACATATAATTGGGATATTAGAACAAAATATCATCTTGGTTGGGTTAAAACAACAAACTATTGAAGATGCAGAAGGGTACAAGTGTTTTCTTTCCACTGGATGGAACCTACCAGCTTCTTAAATGATTAATTTCTGGAGTGGTCCATACACACTCTTTAGGTTGGCATCAACATTGGGCAAATCTAGTTGCAAACACCTCAAACCTTACCAGTGCTCCAACAAACATATGGTCTAAAACACATGTTTGGTAGTCACGACTTCATATCAAAGTTTGAAGACAATTTGAGTTGTCAAAATTTAAATAAATCAGCAATTCAAAGTGGTTCAAGCATCTTTATTGGCTTGGCCATGATGACATGTAATTGATTGAATGTTTGAAGATATTAAGTTGATCATCGAAATGCAGAAAGATAATGCAAGACATTAAATCAGTTAATGGATTGTATTGTCATTGATGTCAATTTTATATAACCTGATCGGTTATATTCAAGTGTCATAGACTTCAGAGATTTAGAGAGATAAAGATTATGCTTTCAGTAATGCATAAAGACCAGCATTCACTAAGTGACTGCAAACACCGAAGGTTAGTGAACTCGACGGACAAAGAAACTCGAGAGCAAAGTCATAGTGATGCTCGAGCAAAGAAATCGACAAGCATTACCGACGAGCAGAATCACAAGTATTATTGATGGCCAAAATTATAGTGTTAACCAACGACAGAACTTTGTAGTGATACCCGAAGGACAGACAACCCCGACGGACAGACAACACCGACGGAGAAGCCCGAGGTGAACTGAAGTGTTGACCGAAGCTATCAAAGAGTTAAAACACCGAAATTAACTGAAGTTCAGAAACGACAAAATACTTAGCTGGCAGAGCTAAAGATAGACTTAACTGGTTGTTGACATTGTTTTTATCGACAAGTTAAAGCCAGAGATAAGTAAAATATTTAAAGCTGTTTTATCTAGTTGGCAAGAAGATTTCTACGAGATAAAACAAGAGTTAAGCTTTAAAGCAAGATTGGCTAAGATTGCGGATCACGCCAAGAACAAGAAAATCAAGAAGTGAGAAACGGTGATATCATGTCTATAAAGAGAATCTAATTCATTATGAATTAGGGGAGTGAAAAGAGAAAGAAGATGCTGAAGAAAAATTGATGAAGAACAACTTCATACAGTCCTGATCAATCAAGCTGAGGAAAGAGCTAAAAATTTCTGTGGACACCGAGCAACAGAGAAGCCCAACATCACCGAGCATAAAGAAGTGGAGCAAAGGTATTGAAAAGACATATTGATCAGAAAGGTAAAATGAGCTTACAATAGATCTGAAAATCTGCAAGTTTAAGTTGTATGTGTGAACAGATCGTTTACTATTTCAGTTTAACCATTGATTCAGAAAGTCTCTTAACCGAGGACTTAACAATCCTTTCTATATTGAGATACATCCCAAGGAGTATCAAAAAGTTTGATCATGAAGATAGCATGAGATGCCAGATACCATTTGACAAATTACAATGAGTTTGGTCATAGAAGGTAGCATAGAGATGCCCGATATTAATAACAAACTATTCTATTTAAATCCTCTAACAAGGTCACATTTAACAGTGTGTTTGTAACCTTTAACAGGGTTGGCTCTTCACCGAGCTCACTTCAGAAGAGTGAAAATTTTGGGTTACCGGTCCCAAGTGGTTTTTCTCTTAACATGGTTTCCACGTTAAAAATCCATGTGTCAATGTGTTTATGAGTTATTACTTTAGTGTTTTGCATTACACATAACTAATCTGGAATGATCGGTATACACTAAGCAATTTACTATTTTTTGGTAAATGAAAGACTGCTATTCGGTAAACATTAAGAATAAGGTTTAACAGTGAACTTCGAACAGTAGTTATTTGATAAGAATATTTGAAGGCATACATCTTGTAGGATTGAAGATAACTAGAGGCTTAATATTGTGGTACTAAGTTTTTGGGTTGATTTATTGGAATATTTTTGAGGCCACTGATTCACTCTCCCCTCTCAGTGAATTCTAACAATTGGTATTAGAGCTTGTGTGCTTAGAAGGGAGTTTAACAACTCAAGAAAAAGATCACAAGATGAACAAGCGAGATGTGCCCAAGTTGAATAAAGACAACTTTGCATCATGACAAAGTAGAATAAGACTCCACCTATCAGGTATTGGTAATGACGTTACTCAACACCTTGATACTAAATATGTGTTGCCTACAGGACCTCACACTCTTGAGCAATTGAGAGAAAATTATGAGCATAATTGTATGATGATAGAACTTGCTTCCTCACTCTCTGATGCTGAGTTTGAAGATGGCAAAACCGGCACCTCTGCAAAGCAAATGTAGGATAAATTGAAGCTGGTACATGGAGGAGATGCTAATGTACAAAGAGCCAAGACATAAAGCCTAAGAGGGAGGTTTGATGACCTAAGGATGAAAGAAGGAGAAAATATCACTCAGTATAGCTGTAGAATCAAAGAGGTAGTCAATGCTATCCGAGGAGTTGGAGGTGTACTTGCAAAAGAGACAGTGGTAAGTAAAATCCTAAGAACCTTACTGCCTGTATATGCTATTAGAGTATTTGCTATACAAGAAATGAGAGCAATTGCAAACGATACAGTTACTCTAGATAGTCTGATTGGTAGACTGATTTCATTTGAGATGAATAACTTTGATAATAGTGTCTTACCATCTATAGAGTCTGCATTCAAATCTTCTTTGAAATAATTAAGTCAAGTCATAGACACACTATTAGAAATGATAGTGAAAGTGATATTGAGGATCAAGGACTTGATGAGATTGAAGCACTAATGGCAAGAAGATTGTAGAGGCAAAGGGAGATACAAAGGTAAATTACCACTTGTATGTTTTAATTGTAATGAGGTTGGACGCTTTGCTGCAAGATGTCCTAATAGAAGAAAAGATGACAAAAGTAATGATAGAACATATGAAAAGAAGTTTGACCGAGGTGATAACAAAGATTACGAAGTTACCGACAATTTGACAGAAGAGATACCCGAGACTACAAAGACAAAGGAAAGAAAGCTTGTTACCTAGCTGAGAATAGAGCTGATGAAATTGACACCAAATCTGAAGAAGACATTGAGATGGTATTTGTAGCCATGAAAGATGATCCAGACGAAGAAGAAGAAATGTATGTAGAAACTACACTCATATCTAATGTTAGTAAGACTGATGTCTGGATTATAGATAGTGGCTGCACTCACCACATGACCGGTGATAAGAAAAGGTTTGAAACTTTTGAATACTATAATGGTGGATCAGTAAGAATGGGTAGTGACACACCTTGTCCAGTTGAAGGTAAAGGAACCATAATGTTGAATAACCCGATCAAATGTGAAAATGCTTACTGGGTAAAAGGACTTAATTACAATCTGTGGAGTGTTTCACAACGGAATAATACAGGTCACCGAGTAGCATTTGAGAATAAGAAGGCAAAGATCTTCAATGAATCAGAAAGGTTGATCAGACAAAAGGTAACCTTTTCTATCTTGATGACATTAACACCACTTGTTTAATGGCTAGAAACAAAGACATATGGTTGTGGCATAAAAGATTATGTCATGTGAATTTTGACAACATGATAAAGATAAGCAATAAAAAAAGAGTCAGAAGCTTACCGAGCATGTCAAAGCCCGAGCATATCATGTGCAAGAATTGTCAAAAAGGTAAGATGACAGTCTAGTTTCAAGAGTAAAACCCATATATCTAATGCAATTCTAGAATTAGTCCATACTGATCTATGTGGACCTATGAGGACAAAGAGTTACTATGGAGACAGGTATTTCATTCTCTTTGTAGATGATTATTCTAGAATGATGACAATTATATTCTTAAAAGATAAATCAGAAGCATTCAAGATGTTTAAATGAGATAAGACTATGGTAGAAAAGCAAAGTGGTAAGGAATTGAAATGCTTAAGGTCAGATAGAGGAGGGGAATTTATTTCAGATGAATTCACTGATTTCTGTAATGAGCGTGGAATTAAAAGACGTTTTTGCACCGAGAACACCACAACAAAATGGGATTGCTGAAAGGAGAAATAGATCAATTGTTGATTGTGCAAGAACATTGATGATTGAGAAAAACATCACTCAAACTTTCTGGAGGGAAGCTGTCAGTACTGCTATCTACACATTGAACAGAGTACAATAGAATGACACAAAGAAGACACCCTATGAGCTTTGGTATGGTTACACACCCAATGCAAGTTACTTCAGAATCTTTGGTAGTCAATGTTATGTTTTGAAAAATGATAGAAATGGAAAGCTTGACTCATAAGTGATGAAGGCATCTTTCTAGGGTATTCCACCAAAAGTAAGGCTTGTAAATGTCTTAACAAGTCATCTAACAAAATCATTGAAAGTGCAAATGTAAGAATAGATGAATTTGCAGAAAAGAATGATAAGGAAAGCAGAAAAGAACCAGAGAGGACTACAACAGGTTTGTGTACACTAAAGAACCTGACACTCTACCCGAGCAACAGTGCATCGCTACCGAGCAACAAAACATTGCACCTGAGCATCAGGTTGCAATTACGGAAAATCAGGAAAATACTCAAGATGATGTACCAAGCCATGGAGATCAGAATGAAGGTCAAGATGATGATCAAAATGATGGACAAAGAGCTGAACCGAAGCTTGCCAAGTATGTTAGATGACATCATCCACAAAATAAGATCATAAGAGACAAGAAGGCTGGAATGAGAACAAGAAGTAAGTCACTAAACACTAGATGTTTACTTTGTGATTTTGAGTCTAAATCTGTTAATACTGCACTAGAAAATGAAGAATGGATCAGTGCTATGAATGAAGAAATAGAATAGATTGAGAAGAACAGTACATGGACACTATTACCAAGACCAGATGACAAGAATGTCATCGATACCAAATGTATATTCAGAAACAAGCTGAATGAGAATGGAGAAGTCACAAGAAACAAAGCAAGATTAGTATACAAGGGGTATGCACAAGAAGAAGGTATTGATTATGGTGAAACCTTTGCACCCGTTGCTAGACTAGGAGTTACAATTCTTCTTGCTTATGCTGCATTCAAAGGATTCAATGTATACTAGATGGATGTCAAATCTGCATTCCTAAATGGAATACTGGAAGACGTATACATTGAACAACTAGAAGGGTTTGTTGATCCAGACAAGAGAAACATGGTATGTAGACTACATAAGGCATTGTATGGATTGAAACAAGCACCTAGAGCTTGGTATGAAAGACTTCACTCCTATCTCATTAGCATTGGATTTGTAAGAACAAGTGAAAATAACAATCTGTACTTAAAAGAAGATACCGATGGTAATGTTCTGATTGCTGAAATATTTGTTGATGATATCATTTTTGGGGCTAATGAAATGTTATGCAAATCCTTTTCTAATGAAATGAGCAAAGAGTTTGAAATGTCTATGTTTGGGGAGATCATATTCTTTCTTGGTCTACAAATTCTTCAACAAGATGCCCAGTCCAAATACATCAAGAAGTGTTGAAGATATTCAAGATGGAAGATTCCAAACCAGTTGGAACACCTATGACAACCAGATGTAAGCTGACAAAAGAAGACAAATCGAATGAGGTAAATCAGACCTTGTATAAATCAATGATTGGCAAACTAATGTATGTTGTTCATACTAGACCAGTTATTGCACATGCAGTCAGAATAGTTGCAAGATTCTCTGCTAATCCCAAAGAATGACATATGACTGTTGTCAGGAGAATTCTAAGATATCTAAAGAACCCCGAGGACTATGGCTTATGGTATAAAAAAGAAGAAAAATTTGAGCTACAAGTCTATACAGATGCTGATTGGGCTGGAAACATTGTTGACCGAAAGAGCACAATTGGAGGAGCATTCTTCATGGGTGACAGACTTGTCACATGGATCAGCAAGAAGCAAGGATGCATCTCTCAGTCTACTGCAGAAGCATAATATGTGGCTGCTGCTGCAAATTGCTCTAATATTGCATGGATCAAACAATTACCGAAGGTATGAATATGAAGATTCTTGAACCAGTGATTATCTTTTGTGATAATGCCAGTGCAATTAACATTTCTAAGAATCCAGTCATGCATGCTAAGACTAAGCATATTGCTATCAAGTATCACTATTTAAGAGAACAAGTGCAAGCAAAAGAGGTGATACTGGAATATGTTCAATCCAAGGAACAATTAGCTGATATATTCACAAAGCCATTACCGAAAGATACATTTGAGTACCTGAGACAGAGACTAGGGGTCCAACCCTTGTCTATCAGTCAGTAAGCTGACTAGTAGGCTGCATCAGCCTATACATAATCAGAAGATCATTCATGTTGATGCATGCATAGAGATGGACAACAAAAGATACATCTGTACATAGCAAGGTACATATCTACACCGAACACTAGAGTCAATGTATTGTTGATGGATAGGGAAATTCAAAAAATATATTATAAAAATGATGAAAAATGATATGGAAGATTTCTTTGGCATTGTTGTCAAAGGAAGATATTATCTCATTAGAGATCATTTATAAGGGAGAGATCATTTATAAGGGAGAGATTATCTCATTATCAGGAAGAGATTATATCATTATCCATGGAGAGAAGCTCCTACGAATTTAAAGGGAGAGTTAATCCAAAGGGATTGATTACATATGAAATATCCATCTAAGGGAGAGAAGTAACATGACAGAGAGAATACATACAAAGGGAGAGATTGCTGTCAAAGGAAAAAGAGATGATCAAGGAGAGGAACAGTCAAGGCAGAGCACATATCAGAAATAGAGACAAAAGCTACTATATCTATCCAGTAAAGAGATTAAAGATTGAAGAACACACTTTGCAAGAAACAAATCTAAGCTATATGAGCTTATCGAGAGCTAGACATTTGTATTAGTTATAATATGAGAAATTGATGAACTTCAATTTTTATATTTCATATTGTATTAGTAACAATATAGTGTGATAATGTAGTGTGTTGCCATCAATGCCAAAGAGAGAGATTGATGACATGTAACTGATTGAATGTTTGAAGATATTAAGTTGATCACCGAAATGCAAGACATTAAATTAGTTAATGTAATGTATTGTATTGTCATTGATGTCAACTTTATATAATCTGATCGGTTATATTCAAGTGTCAAAGACATCAGAGAATTAGAGAAATAAATATTATGCTTTTAGTAATGCATAAAAGACCAACATTCACTAAGTGACTACAAACACCGACGGTTAGTCGAACCCGACGGACAGAGAAACTCGAGAGCAAAGTCACAGTGATGCCCGAGCAAAGAAACCGACAAGCATTACTGACGAGCAGAATCACAAGCATTACCGACGGCCAGAATTACAGTGTTAACTGACGAGCAGAACTTTGCAGTGATACCTGAAGGATAGACAACCCTGACGGACAAACAACACTGACGGAGAAGCCCGAGGTGAACTGAAGTGTTGACCGAAGCTATCAAAGAGTTAAAACACCGAAATTAACTAAGTTCAGAAACGATAAAATACTTAGCTGGCAGAGCTAAAGATAGACTTGACTAGTTGTTGACATTGTTTTTATCGACAAGTTAAAGCCAGAGATAAGTAAAAGATTTAAAGCTGTTTTATCTAGTTGGCAAGAAGATTTCTACAAGATAAAACAAGAGTTAAGCTTTAAAGCAAGATTGGCTAAGATTGCGGATCACGCCAAGAACAAGAAAATCAAGAAGTGAGAAACAATGATATCATGTCTATAAAGAGACAATCTAATTCATTATGAATTAGGGGAGTGAAAAGAGAAAGAGGATGCTGAAGAGAAACTGATGAAGAACAACTTCATATAATCCTGATCAATCAACCTGAGGAAAGAGCTAAAGATTTCTGCGGACATCGAGCAACAGAGAAGTACAACATCACCGAGCAGAAAGAAGTGGAGCAAAGGTATTTGTTGATGTGAGTTTTGTACCACTACATAACATACAGGACTAAACGCTTGATACAGGGTATCAAACACTCAACCCTCTCTTGAAAAGCATATACTTACGAAGGACGTAAGAAAACACTCCAAGGTTCCTTTCCTGTGGATCCTAACTCAGTTACAATGATGTGATTTGCTGGTAATCACGTCGGCGGGCTTACGTTGTTTCTTCAAAGATACTGACTTCTGACTATGATGATGATGGATTCTAGCTTTTCAATATATATTCCCTTTGTTTCTCCTTTTGAATTTATATCACTCCAATCTATTCCTCTTGAATTTATATCACTCCAATCTGTTCCTCTCACTACTAATCTATTCACTGCTTTAACTACTACTCCTAAGGATGAAGAAGCTATCAAGTGGACGGGGATCGAACCAAATGGAAGCTTACCAGCGGTGCTACTCCCATGGGTGCAAAGATT
>MU223473.1:3514851-3566749 GCA_018584345.1 Thuja plicata
CTCCCTATCTCCCCCCTCTCCATTTCCCACCTCCTCTTCCTTTCCCCTTGTCTCCTAATCTCCCCCCTCTCCCTTGCCCATCCCCTTTACCTTTCTCCTTGTCCCCCTCTTTGTCCCTCTCACTTTCCACCGTCCCATCTCTCCCAAACTTATATATATATATATATGATTCTTAGGAACCAATATCCAATATTAATGGATATTGATTCCTAAGAAATGTTGACACAAATAGCCAAAATGTTGGCGCTCTTACCAAAAGGTAACAAATATCGGTTAATAACCAATATCTATTACCTTTTAGAAAGAGCGACAACATGTATGTAGTCAAAGGTAATAGATATCGGTTGGTAACCGATATCAGTTACCTTTTAGAAAGGGCACCAACAAGATTGTTGGCGTCCTTTGCAAAAAGATTGTTAAATTTTAGGATAGCTGCAAATGTAATAGCACTCTATGTTGTCTTTGTGTTTTCCAAATGCAACACTCTCTTTCATTTATATTGGAAATGAGGCTAGGATAGACATGTCCCTTCATGGGACATGTCTATTCATTATTATTTATAAGAAAGGACATGCCTCTTCATATTAATTATAATTTAATCAATCTTATAATGTTTCATCAATCAATTATTAATTAAGAATAATATAATAATTTAGTATTGAATATTAAATTTCATATGATTAATAATAATATAACATATATAATATTATTAATCAACATATATTATATGTATTCTAATGATCACGCGACTGAAGCTACAAACATTAACACTCCCTAGGTTATTGTAAGGTCGTCACCTTCCAATAACTCTAACAAATACAAGTGAGAATCATTTGGAAGTTGTCACTTCCTCATGATGTACACACGGGGCAGACCTATTAAAAATATGGAGTCACACATATGACATCCATCATGCCTCAGCGCAGAGGGTGAAACAAAGGAATTTCACCTCGAACTTCTCTCACAGAGAATAACTCATTGAGCAGATATCAATCTGTTGATCATCCAAGATTGCTGAAGATGAACTATCAAACTCCCTCTGAGTTTGATATCAATCTTCTTAGCTCCTCGTCCAAAGTTACCTCTGAAGAGTCAAACTCCTCTGAAAACAATTTCTTGTGCTTTTGTCTTGAAGGTATGTTAGAGAGAGATTACAGATAGCTTATAGACTAAGCTATCTCATACATAAATACCAAAGGTAGAAGAATACAAGATTTTACTAGCTAATAATATAGCATAGATTTCAAACTCAATAATTCATGTGCATTAATAAAATATGGAATACTTACCTTAAGTTTCAAATATTTCCTTTTGTAAGCTAAGCCCATATATGAAATATCAACTCTCATCAAAATTTGAAGTTATTTGTGGCGGACATGCTGCAAGAGATAATAATGAAATAATATCTCTTTAATGAAGCCGCTTTCATGAATTTCACATAGACCCATACACAGTCCATCATAACTTTTGAATCCCACAATTTCTCTCCAATCGCTCCGGTGAGATTCTTCCCAATTTGTTTTTCACCAACATATCCAAAATTCAGCAAAATCCAACGGTGGATTTGTGAGATATGGTCCTTGTAGTCAGACCGTATTTTCCGAGACAATCACACATTCACCATCAACAAACTACTCTCTTACATTTGCAGTCTGGCTTTGATACCATGTTACATTTTAGGTTAGCTGCAAATGCAATAACACTCTATGTTGTCTTTGTTTTTTCCAAATGCAACAATCTCTCTTTCATTTATATTGGGAATGAGGCTAAGAGAGACATGTCCCTTCATGGGACATATCTATTCATTATTATTTATAAGAAAAGACATGCCTCTTCCCATTAATTATAATTTAATCAATCTTATAATGTTTCATCAATCAATTATTAATTAAGAATAATATAATAAATTAATATTGAATATTAAATTTTCGTATGATTAATAATAATGTATCATATTTAATATATTATTATTAATCAACATATATTATATGTATTCCAATGATCATGCGACTGAAGCTACAAACATTAACAAAGATAACCGATATTCGTTCATAACATATATTTGTTACTTTTTTAGTTGTAGTTGGTTTCTTTTTCTTGGCAGTAGTTGGTTTCTTTTTGCTGTTTATTTTTTAGTTGTCTCGTTAAGGTGTTTTGGTGTCGAGGGGTGCCTTCGTTCCCCCTCTTGTTTTGCTGTTCTTAAACTCTTATTCTGTTCTCTTGTACTTTGGGTTTTGGGTCCCTATAAAACCTGATTTTGCTTAATTTTCAAAACACATATTTGTTATTGACGAACATTGGTTATTAACCAATATCCATTTCTTGGGCCACACAAAAGAGGATAGTGGGCCATTTTAGCATTCCAACAGTACCTACATTGTTTTTGTAGGTGACAAACACAAGTTTTCAGACTGATATAAATGTTTTTTTTTTCTTTTAGTGCACACTTTGACACAAATTTGTCTTTAGCAATCAATCTTGAGCATCTTTTTGGAGGTATAATGGGGAGCAACATTTGTTGTAAGAAAATATGTAAGAGAAAACTTACAAAAGACCAAGTTGATGCATACAAAGAAAGAGATAGAGAAACTCAAGTTGATGCCTCTACTCTACCTATAAATGTTATTTCAAGTGAAGACAAAAAATCAATATGCAAATGTTGAGCATGATATTGAAAATGAAAACGAAAACGTAGAGATAGATACTGAAAGTTTTGAACAAGATATTCAAATTAGAAATGAAAATCTTGGAAATTGATACTTAAAATGTTCAACTTGATATTGAATTTGACAATAAAAAGGTGGGAATTGATACTCAAAATGTTCAACATCAAATTGAATATGAAAATGTTTACGTTGGAAGTGAAAATGCTGGAATCGCCATCGAAAGTGAAGATGTTGAACCAATTGAATGTTATGTATCACCAAATTACATGAGAAATAGAACCTGGTGTGGAAGATAGACAAATTCAAAATTCAAGATCTTCAAGAAGCATAAAATGGTTACTTGAAATTGATGAGAACATTGTAGACAATTTTGAAGGCAGGAGGGTAACACAAAATATTTGGTTGTGGGATACACAACTTTTCAAGCTATATTTGAGTAGTAAGACAATGACAAAGCAATACCAAATTTTTGTACAATTGCTAAAGATACAAAAGATGAGATCTTTTCTAGTCAAATTGAAGATTCATGCGAAAAAGAAGACAAAGAAAAATTCTATTATTGTCAAAAACCTTTTTAATGCTCTCAATTCTAATGAAAAGAATAACAAGGTAAAATATAAGAGAGTTGCTTAGAGAGTGATTACAACCTCGTTAGTAAGTCATCAATTGAGAAAGGCTCATTTTGTGAGACAAACTTGCATTGATTTCAACATAAATATTAACATGTTGGATAGAGCATTTGCAAGAAGAGAAAGACTTGTCAATCCTCCTAAAAATGATACATGTGATTTGGTGGGAGGCTTCCATATGTTGATAAAAAGATAACTACCAATGTAGAGGAAATTCAACAATTTGGACACTCTAAATCTAGAGTATCACACAATGTAAAGGATGTTTTAAAGTTAAGAATTGACAATCAAGACTGCACACCACATCCTAAACATTTCTTGGAATCAAGCGAAACAACATTGTTCAAAATATTTTGTGAATCACATCCAACTTTGCACATCTCGAAAAGGGCTTTTGAACCTCTCAAGCCATTTTATTGTTTACCTCCTAAGATTTGTAATACCTTTTGTAAATACCATGTGAAGTTTTCAATGTACCATGAACTATTATGCTAAATGCGTTCTACTTTGCATACTAATGAAATATGTAGAAGAGTGCTACAATGCAACTTTCAAAGTTATCGAGGGACTTTCTAGATTTATTTTTATGTCCTAGAGATGGCAGTTGCCTTTTATATAGAAATAGTTGTTTAAATGAGAAGTGTTCATAATGTGGTGGCTTGTCAAATGTTTTTTCATGTTTTCACGAGGGAAACAAACATGAATTTGGAAAGAAAAGTGTTGATAAAAAGAGACATGAGATGGTCAAATACACTTTCCAGAGTGGAGGAGTAGGTTCTAGATGCATGTTGGTTTCAAAAGAATGTAATGTTGTTGATTTTATTTTAGATTTTAAGGAAAATATTTTCTACAAGTATGTAAGGCATAACTATAGGTCTCAATGGTTGGATAAGCAATTCAGAATGTATAAGGATTCTTTCTCAATTGACACTATTATATCAATGGCCAATTTTTTAGAAAGCTGCACATTGAACTAACAAAATGAGGTACACACCTAGTATTACAGTTTCATTTGAATTGCTATTTTTGTCCACATAATAAATATTTACATGCCCTTGATAGTATAGAAGAGGATATGAAGATAACAAAGGAGTATAGTTTTTATATGAGTGATGATAGATCTCACTTGTCGGAGTATGTGCAACATTATTTCAAGATTTTTTTGAGTTCTTGCAAGAAAAATATATTGCAGTGGGCCAACATCTTATTTGGTCAGATAACTACAAAAGTCAATTCAAGAACGCTCATATTTTTTTTGGTTGATAGAATGCATGTAGAGGGATGTATCTCATATTTGGAGTTTTTTTGAAGCTAGGCATGAGAAAGGGGAGCATGATGGAGTAGGTGCATGTGTGGAGAGAGCTCCGATAAAGGAGAAATTAAGGATTTCAGGTGCTAAATTATGTTATGCACATTTTATTGTTGATTGGTGTAGTTCAACATTGTCACAAGGAGGGACACTTGATTCAAAAGTGCAAATATTATTTCAAGATCAATATGACCATATTATGACCAATATGATGACTCTGAGATGGTCTTTGCTTACACTAATGTTGGGGATCTACCCTAGGAGGTGTTGAATCATCCCTAGATGATCTTGTGGGTTATACTTGTGTACTCTGTGCACCTAATCCAGAAGGTTGTGCACTGCTAACTTGTACACCTATCCTACCTTTGAAACCCCTAGCCATTTTATCCTCATCCAATATTTACTTCTCTACAACGACCGCAAGATTTCTAGGTTGGAAAATATATGCAACTCCATTGATATGACCATTAAGGCCTCAGATAAAGTGTTGTACTAACAAAGGCTCATCAGGTGAAATATTAGCATACTTCCTTAGCTTAAAAAACCTATGCTCAATCTAGTCCACTAAAATAGACCCCTATCAAAGATGATAAAAATCATCTATACATGTTTGATGTAGTGGCCAGAAAGGAAATTCTCTCGGAATCATTCCTCAAATATCTCCCAAGAAATAGTTGAAATATACAACGGGAGGTTTTTATCCTCTATGCATGACCAAGTAAATGAAAAAATCCTAAGGTTCATAATGACACATCAAGATCTATTGTTACTCGCATATGGATGCATAGTGAATCAACGCCCAAGATCTAATCTAGCCAAGCCTCAACCTCAGTACCACTATACGATGCATCAAAAGTGGGTGGTTGGGACCTCAAGAGGTCTCTCATATGTCTTGCACATATAGAATCCTTATCCACCACTACTAACTCTCTCATATGTTTTACTCTAGAGCTAGTTAGGGTACAAGAATGCTCATGCTCTCTCCTCTCCTACCATTCAACATGATTAGTTAACTGAGACTTGCTATGGTTAGATGCTTCTTGATGAGGTCCCAACAAAGTAATTAGGTATCAAAGCAACTAAACTAACTAGGTATTCCTATCAGTACCACCATGTCCACCTCTCTAGTGATCCTCATGATGTTCCTCTTCTTGATGCTCTTCCTTATGATGTTCCTCCTCATGGTCTTCCCGATGGGTGTTCTGCCAACCATCTCGGTTCCTAGGAGGCATCCTTCAAAGAAAAACAAGATATGGATAAGAATCAACATAAGAACATCTATAAGTCATGTTAAGGAAATAAGGGAAAAGATAAGCATCAGATATTATAGAAACCACACATCACTAACACCAATCACAAAGGGTACATATACATCAAAGCTCCCAACATATGAACATGGGCTATGATACCAGATGTAATGCCTCACCAAGGAACCCTTGAAACATAGGGTAATACATGCAACAATAATTTGTTTTTTAAATATTAACATACACATCAATGACATAAGTGCATAACATAAATCATTGCATAAGCAAGAATGAAACATAATAATGACTTCCAAATGATCATGCACAAGCGTAAATCTTTAACACTTCCAATATTTCTATGAAAACCCAAAAACACACTTAGAATAGAACACACACATTCCCAAGATCATCTAAGAAGAGCTTGGACAATGTCCAATGAGCCATAAGAGGCTAAGATGACAATAACTCATGATTACCCATAGAGGAGACTAATCAATCCTCAAAATTCACCTAAATAGAGATTTATTTTAAGCATCAAAAGTGAAGTGTTCCTAAGATGATTGAACATACACGTTTATTGCCTTCTAACCATTATGAAACCAATAAGAACCATCATAAAAGTAGGTCAAGAATGGATAACAAACAAAGGAATAACAAGGAATCGATGATGAAAGAAACTAGATGGAGATGTTGAAGGAAGGTAGAGATGCCAACCCACACATGTGACTATCCATAATGCGTAGGCACATTTCACAAGAATTCACTTCCTATAGTGTGTTAGTCTAGAGACTTGGAGATGCCAAACTGCCATACATAGACACTGAAGTGTGTAGATGCTATTCCATCATATGGATACACCGATTGGAAGTTGGCAGAAATTATGAGATAGAAAAATTGCATACCAAAGAGGAAAATATATCAGTTTGCAGGATGGAGATGTTGATCAACACATACACGGATCTACAAGCTTCTCCAAAAAACTTAAATTTTTTAAAGCAAAATCCTATGCCAACTCCAACGTACGACTACAAAGTATCTATCTCCACACTAAGGAGTATCAGATACACAAGATCGAGGACATAATCAAACAATATAGTCCATATAAGTATGAAATCATGAACAACTACATTATGATATCCAAGATAGCGTAACCACTAGAAGAAAGAATAAGCATTGAGAAGAGAACATTATGCTCAGTACTATACCACTGAATCTAGTCTATCACTTGTATGTCGGTCCTTAACATCAATGTCATATGACCATGTGGCACCCTCATGTCCACCCCTCTGTGGTTACAGAGATAGTCACACGACCCAAGCACACAAAATGCACATACAAGAAGTAGGCCCACACACATATAGTACAAGTGCAACAATCAGGGGATGACACAATAATCCCAATGCGATCACTCAAATAGAAGGCACCAATATACAAGAACACCAAGGTCACTATTCATACCTAGAAAAGGTATGGTGGCAAGACTTAAGAATGAAGTATCATCACACACTACATGGTGGATCGTGCAGCTTTGATCAATCCTTCTCTTATCAAGGAGGCTCTACTGTGTCGGTTCAACATCACTCAAACAACCACGACTGTGTCAACTCAACATCCGGAGATGGTCATGACTATGCTAACTCAATGTCGCTCAGATGACCATGACTATATCATCTCAACGTCACTCATATGACCACAAAAAGTATGTTAGTTTAATCTTGCTATTATCCCCATTTATTTATTTATGTTATCAATTCTTAATAAGAACTCTACCAAGGGTTACCTTGGAGACCCCTTTGTATCCCAAACCGCCTTGGGAAGCCACTCTATTCCACTACTCTACACCAACCAACCATATCGTTACAACAAATAACAAGGCATATGTGAGGACTAAAAATATAAGTTAAATGAAGAAATTGCGGTATTTGCTTCACTCGTGAATCAAGGAGCACTCAATCAGGACTCACCTAAGAGTATAGACCCATCAAGATCATGTCAAGGTAGACATAATTCATAATTCTAGGAATGTGCTCTCAACACCAACATTCACAAGATCACAATAACAAACTCAAAATGCAAAAATGAGCCATAAAATAGAAATAGAAGCATATTCATGGAAGCACGCTCATGTGGCTTGAATATCAAGGAGACAGTCTCAAATCCTCTAACAAAGTAAATGCCATATGATACATCCATTACTCCACAATATAAAACCGCATAAAAAAAAGTTCTAACTTTTACAAAATACTCATTTGATCCAAAATCAAAATTTCCAAAAAAGGCCATGGAAAAAGCTCTGAAAACCAAACTTTGAAAATTTTGAAAAACTAAAGATACCCTTTGGCTCTATAATTGCTCAAAACTATAAAAAACTTATTCAAAGTCCATTTTCAACCATTTAATAATTTGGATAGCATAACATTTAAATTCACATTCAAATCAAATTTCTTATCACATACCCCCAATCAGACATGAATTCCAATCAAATACATGGGGGAAATACTAATTCTCAACCCACAAGCCAAATGCAATACACAAAAATCCAAGAAATGAAAGATCAAGAGAGGAATAAGAGTTCCTATCTCACTAAACGCGAAAAATACTCAAATGAGGAAATAAAAATGAAAACCTTACAAAAGAAAATGAGACATTCATCAAGGTGGAGCAATCCCGACACGGATCCAATGAGCGACTACCCACAAAAATCTGTCGAAGCAATCACTCCCAACAAGCAAAAGATCGACTATGCCCAAATAGATTTTATAGCAAATTTTAAATTCTAAAATGCATAAGTATGGAAAATGTATTATATTTCCACATATAAAGTCACTTTTTTCTCAAAAGTGAAAAAGGCTCAAAATAAAAAGCCACTAACACAATAAATTATAGGCAATAAAATAATCCAAACTCAATCTGGATCAAATTAAATCAACTCCACTAATTGGAATGCGCTATGAAAAACATTGCCAAAAAATGAAAAAATAACCAATATCTAAGAAACTTGAAACAATTATATCTAGCTCATTCATGACATTGCGGTTACTCTACAATGCACAGACAGATACTGGTCTAATACAAATATGCATGAACAATCTAGATTTTACCCACACAGTAACCGGAGGTGAAATACATAAAATATAGATACATCATTCGTGCATGGGTGATATTGGTTAAAATCATGAATGACCAATGTAACTATCTCATGTGCCACTGTTGGGGATAAGACATGCTCAGACCTGTGGAATCAGGTGGAGTTGATGTCTAATAGTTGCTCACTAAAACATGCATACTTAAAATGCAACTGCTCATAATATAAATAGTCGAAGCACACACACACACACACACACACACACACACACACACACACACACACACACACACCCACATATTTATAATAATCTAAAGTGTGCCTAACGAAAGGACATTTTAGTGGTGTAATCAATCGTATGTACTTTAATGTTACAAAACCATCCCTTTCATATTTAATCCTTAATATGCATCATAAATAAACATTAATTTAAATTAAATAATTAAATAGAATTTACGATAATTAAGAGGATATATCAATTAAACCCCGAATTAGGTAACAACCAAATATGATAAGGCACAATATCCTAGTGATTACTGGCACATAGACCACCAGATCAAAAATAACATGAAGATAACATATTGAATTTCATGACTTCTTGTCGAGAAGTGGTTTCTAATTTCCTCTCCTGGCAGGTTCATTCAGGGGAGGATATTCTTTTTTGGAAGGATTCCTGGAATGGGTTCCCCCCCCCTCTCTCTCTCTCTCTCTCTCTCTCTCTCTCTCTCTCTCTCTCTCAGTCTGACTCCCTTGGATCTGTTTCTGTTATACTTTCACATTCATGGGGTGTTAGGTTGGTTGATTATGTGGATAGTGTGGATTTTTTTTCTCATAAGGTTTCTTGGAAGGATCCTTCTTCCCTTCTGTCATCTTCACAAGAAATTCATTCTTTCAAATCCATCTTGCAAGAGCAAGTTATTTTTCTTTCTAATTCCAAAGATCAACTTGTATGATGTCCTTCTAAAATAGGGAAGTATTCGGTTAAGGAAGGATATTTTGTTGTTCAACAAATGGATAATCATCAGTCTTATCATCGTGCTTTTATTTTTTGTTGGAACAATTCAATTTTGCCTAAAGTTGGAGTTTTTTCTTGGTTGGCTTTGCAGAACAGAATTCAGACTAGTGATCACTTAGCCAAATTCAATATTGTAGCTCCATTTCCTTGTGTCCTTTGTGGTAATGATCTTGATGATGTTAACCACCTTTTTCTTCATTGTGACTTTGTTGTAAATTGTTGGCATTTTGTTCTTCAGAAGCTTTCCCTCTCATTTCCTTTTCCTTTTTTTTTATGGGACATGTTCCAGTCTTGGCCAACCTTGTATTCTTCTTCCCTATTTGCGCGTCTCTGGTTTATAGTTCCATCTTCAGTCATCTGCTCCATTTGGTGGGAACACAATAAGCGTATCTTTAGAGGCAAGTCTTCACAGTTGTCGGTTGCTCTTGGTATTCTAGAAAAAAGTATTTCTGAACAAGTTAATGCTCAAGTTTAGAAACATTTTAATCATAACTCAAAGTTTTCTTCTTGGGACAATTTTGTGGTTTCTTCTTGGAAAGGAATCATTATTCATGTATGACCTATATTTCCATGGGTTCATAAATCCATGGTAGATAGAAGTTCAATTAAATGGCATCCTCCCGATGCTCCTTTCTGCAAATTAAAATTTGACGGATCCTCTCGTGGAAATCTAGGTGATTCAAGAATAGGGGTAGTTTTTTGTAATAATTTGGGTGCTATATTAGCATTGAAAGCTATGCCAATTTCTCCTGGAACAAACAATATGGCAGAGGCATGTGCTCTTTTGGAAGGCATTGTTATGGAAAAAAAATTGAATCTAAAGCACCTTCATATTGAAGGTGATTCTGCCATTGTTATTAATGCTTGCAAAGCAAGGAAAGCTGGTAATGGCATTTCAAATACATTCTTGAGAAAATTGGGCTCTTCTAGATTCGTTTGAGTACCTCATCATCTCACATGTATATCGAGAAGGAAATGCTTTAATGGACTGCCTTGCTAACTTTGGTTGTGATAAAGTTTATATTGATTCCTCTCGGTTAGGTTGTTAGTTGACAGGGTTCCCAAACTTATTTAGAATTGCTTAAGAAGAAATGTATCATGGTTAATATTCTACTATGATGGAAGTATAATGCTCTGTTGTTTTGTATATATCTTTTTTTGTTCTTGTATACATATTCTGGTTGTAGGCATTTTTTGGTTGCAGGGCATTTTTGGTTCATATTGATGGATTTTTCGTCTAATGGTCATCGTGGCGGTTTTCTATTTGGAGTTTCTCTCATGTTTCTAGCTGTAGGGCAATCTCATATGTATACTTTGTTCATGTTCTGATATTGTATAATGTATTTTGGTATTCACTCTGAATGAGCTTGCATGCTCCTTAGTTAGATTTCTATCTTGGTATCTAGCTTGGACCAGAAACTTGTATTCATATTTTGATAGGCAATGACCATATTTTTTCTTCACTAGTTCTTTTCTCCAGGAGCTCTCACTGAACTAGTTTATAAAAATATATATTGTTAATAAAATATATTAAGTGGCATTGCCACCTTGATTAAAAAAAATATACTCAAATATCGTCGAATACAAAATAAACCAGATATCATCATATAGCATCATGTCACATCATAGTAAGGTCATCATGCCTATATGATCCTCACTAAAAGCACAAGTATTATCTATCATCCATGCAACAATGATACTGGTAAAACAAGACAGAATGCAACCATGGGAGGCACTACATATCAAACTAAAGTCTTTCAATCTAGTATGAGGAAGCCTGAAATAGTTTGTGGGTTATTTTGTAAAGAATGCATTATTGAAAGTGAAGATTATTTGAGATTCTAATATCTACACGACAAATCCATGTGCATCAAACTCATCTTGGAGTTAGTGTTTGCAAGGTCACTTGGGTTTAAGCTTGACTTTGTGTTACAAGATTAGGCACCAATTTGCTGATTGGAAGCCAGCTGTTCATACCATCATATATAGAAAAACCATTTACATTTAAAAAAAAGAGATTCACATGTCCTATGATTTGTACATAGTCATTATAATTTTATACTCTAAATATTATGTACTTATAATTGATTAAGTCATTAAAATATAATTTTATGATGTTTTAAGCTCTTATAATGATTGTATCTACAAGGATCCTTAGTCATTTATATTTTTTATTGCATCATTGAGTTTAGGTGCTTAATATAAGAGGTCTAAAAGTTGTATTTAAAAGAGCTTTGTGTAAAGACAAACTACAAATTCATCTTTGTGAGGGAGTTCACAACCGTCTTTCAAATCATTTTATCTTAAAAAGACCTCTAGGACTACCCTCCCAAGCTTGGTATGGATAAACGTGGAGAAGAGGTCTATTATCCCTCTTTTCTTTGGCTTTCTTATTCCAAATTTGGGCATAGGTTTATCAACGTGATAAATATGGTCACTTTATCCTTGTCCACGTAGGAGCGTTGGTGTTATGATAACACAAAAAAAATCAACATAAATCACTATGGATTTATAATAGTTAAAATTAATAAAATAAATAAACAGTTCACCTAAAATTGATCATGTTTTTATCATCAAAATATATATAGGATCTAGAGAGCACCTACCCCATTTTTTGTTTCATTAAGTATTTTTTGAAATCAGTTAGTGTAAAGATAATTGAAATTGTGGATTATAAATTATCTATTTGTATTGATTTTTATTGTAATTTTATAGTGAATGTACCCTAAAAAATAATCATTAAATGTGCACATCACCTAACTTCAACAAAAATAATATTAATATTTTTTTTCAATGTATAAAGAATAAAGTGTTGAATATTTTTTAAAAAAAAATGAATAAATTTATTTAAAAATACATCATATTTAAGACATAAAGAAATCCGTAAAAGTAAATATACATAAATAATTAAATTTACTAGACTATAAGAAAATTAATATGGTTATACCTTAGTTAAGAAGTAAAGTGATGTTTTGGGAGGGTTCATGGAATTTTATTCTAGAAAACATGTAAAACTTGATGAGAAGAAAGTTCAAACATGTTTCTAATGCAAAATATGGATTTGGGAGCCTAATATATAGCTTTAAGCCTCATATTTGCAAATCAAATCACATTTTTATAATTTGAATTATAATGTGCATAAAGAACATGTATTACAAAGTGATATAATGTACAAATGTCAAAAATATCTTAAAATAAGGTTTCAATTCAATAAATGTGAATTCATTATAATGTATATAAATCATGACACATGCATATGTGTTAAGGATCAATAACAATTTATAAGTGTGCATTATTTGTAAAATTTAAATTATATAATTAGCCATATTTTGCCTCCCAATCTTTATATAATTAGTTTATAGCATGTCTAATGATCAAATTTAGATTTTTTGAAATATATTAGTACTTGTCAAAATATGATGAATCTAGACCTATTTTAATAATATGACATGCTTCCGAGTTAGTCTCTTAATGTCGAATCTCACCATATTTACTAATTTGCATTTTGGTACTTATTCATCTTTGTTTGTAACTATTGTTGGAAGATATAGGTATTAAGAAATAATTTTAATGAATTTTCATGGTAGAAGAAAACATGTGTTCTTCCTTGATGGTAGTCAACCTCCATTTATTTATATACCAAGATCAAAGACACACAATGTCAACAATACAAATGCATAGTAAAATCTATAAGAATGTTGCAGTTCATACAATACAATATAGAATGCTCGTTGATATGATTTCAATTGATATTTAAATGATTACCAATGCCAATGCTATTGTCCTAGGTCTTGGCCTTAAATAAAATATCCTAGACATTCGATTGTAGATATTCCACATATATAATAATGAGTAATACATCTCAAATGTTCAACTGAAAAATGTTAAAAAAAATCTAAGATATAAAAAAAATAAAAATTAACATATTGATAAATGATAGACTTCAAGATGACACCATCTTATAAATAGAATTGGACAAATTGAATGCAATGACAAGGACTGAAAAGTTTCTTCTCAAAAAATAATAATCATTTTATAAGTTATCTATTTCATAAATATTTTAAAAGTGAGTAGGAAATGAAAACTGGCAAGTAATTGTACAACATGTATTAAAATTATTTAGTCTTAACATAGAAGACTTGAATATACAATATCATTTAATTTGAAGTAAATACTATTAAATAACTCATCTCCTTGGAAAGCTAAGAATCCAAGTAATGCGTATAGAAAAACTGCTTTGGGTTGGTCAGCTGCAAAGTGTATAAGAAAGAAAGACTTGTACTTAAACTTATTAGACCTATTGAAGTGAAACGAATCAAACTGTGTGCTTTTTGCAAATTTGTAATTCCCCATATTCTGTGGGCATCGACATAGACATTGGACATGAACTCTTTAAAGAAATCTGAACAAGCATGAAGTTAAAAAGAATTTGAGTGTTGGAATAAACAAAACAGAATCTTAAAACCTGAACCAAGATTTCGTCACGCTTCCTTTCATTCCCTGATTCAGAAGTTCACTCTATGACTACGTATCCACTTGTAATTAACGCCCAAGAATGAATAAATTTGTGCTTGTATAGCTACAGACACTGTATAGCATCAGATTTTTAGGGTTCCTGTCATGGGTTTTTTCTTAGGCTATGTTTATCCTGAATTAGGTTCTATGCTCATAGGACTGTGCTGATCCATAAGTTCACTCTATGATTACATACCCACTTGTAATTAACGACCAAGAATGAAAAATCTGTGGGTTTATAGTTACAGACACTGTACATATCAGATTCTTAGGTTCCTGTCATGGGTTTTTTCTCAGAGCATGTGTATCCTGGATTAGGTTTTATGCTCATAGGACTGTGCTGATCCACAAATTCACCCTATCCCTATGATTGCATACTCACTTGTAATCAATGCCCAGGGTTTTGTGCTCAAAGGACTGTGCTGATCCACAAATTCACCCTATGATTGCATACTTACTTGTAATCAATGCCCAAGAATGAATAAATTTGTGTCTGTATAGCTACATACACTGTGCAGCATCAGATTCTTAGGGCTTCTGTCATCGGTTCTTTCTTAGGGCATTCGTGTCCTCAATTAGGTTTTATGCTCATAGGACTCAGCTGATCCATAAGTTCACTCTATGATTACATACCCACTCGTAATGAATGCTCAAGAATGAATAAATTTGTAGGTGTATAGCTACAGAGACACTGTACAATATCAGATTCTTAGGGTTCCTGTCATGGGTTCTTTCTTAGGGCATGTGTACCCTGGACTAGGTTTTATGCTCATAGGATTGTGGCATCTCTTTAACACAATCAGAAACTATGTGACATGTCCATGGGACTTCAGAACCAGAACATGGTTCCCAACCAGATTTAAAGGCAAATTCTTAAAGTATCTTGAGCTGCTAGGCATCATAGCAGGCTCATGCCTATCAATTTCCTTAGAGCTCTTCATAATGCCAGCAAAACACCAGCCTTTGGCAGAGGACTGGTCCATCCCCGCAGGACACCTTAAGAACTTTGAGCACTCCACTATTTCGTTGTTTTTTATCCTCTATGCCAGTGTGGCTCTGTACATGGAAATCCATAAGTTACAGTTGGCAGAGGGAATGCTCCATGTCATAGGTGCCCTGGTGTTCAGCCTGGAATTGTTCATATTCCACCAGCACTCCACTGATCACATGGGACTAGAGGGCCACTATCACTGGCTTCTGCAGCTTATTCTTATGGTGGGTGTGTTGTCTCTTGTTTTGGAGCTTCAGCTCTGCTACAGTTTTGTGGCTGCCATGGTGAGGTCTGTGTCAATTCTGTTTCAGGGACTGTGGCTCTTGCACATGGCTTTTATGCTCTGGATTCCTGCCTGTATTCCACAGGGCTGTGAAATGCAGCATGGTTGGAATTTGGGTCATGGTGCTGTCTTCTGTTTGGATGACAAGGCCACCCTCAGGGCTAAAGCTCTGGCTAATTTGCAGTTCAGTTGGTATTTGGCATTACTGATTTTGTTCACAATGGGCATGTATATTATAGTGTTGAGATTCTATGGTGGAAATGGTATTTATAAGCCTGTTAATGGAGTTGGCAAGAAGGTGTTTGAGATGGGTGAAAAGCAGGGGAGGCATTCACAGAGCTCTATTGATTTGGTGATTGGCCATGATGAAGAGGATTTGGCTATGGAAAGATAATGCTTGCTGCTTTACAATCATTCATCAATTGTTTGGAGTTTTACTTGGTGTGTATAATAGTTTGTACAAACATTTGGAAGTGCTTTAGGATTCTTTGCTTGTTTGGAACATTGGAAAATGTCTCTGTATACTGGTGCAATGGAGGGCTTATTTGTATTTAGGCATTAAATTTTTTATTAGCTCAGCAAGGTGAAAAATGCTGTAGTCTTAAAAATTTGAAAACAATAAGGCAATCTTGGATAAATTCACTTTGATTTGATTGGTGGCACTATATTGTTGTTTGGTGGTCCAAACAACTAGTTACCTTGGTTTCTAATAGATGTAACAGTCTTTTATAAAAATAATAAATATTTATTGTTATGTTGGTTAAGTATTATATGTTTTAATTTTAGTAGGGTTATTTTTTTTTGGGGTCAATAAAGTTACAAATATTTGTGCATATCAATTATTTGATTGTACTTTGAAGTGTTATTAATTCACAAGTTTTTTTCAAACATGTATATTTTCAATAACATTAGTTTTAAGATACATTATATAGTAAGGTATTTGAAAATATATTAATTAAACAAATTATTATAAATCAGACTTATCTATTCTATATGTTATACATATTGTTAGATGCATAGTTGCTTCTTAAATGTACATAAGTGTTTAATGATTTCTTATCATCATAGTTTACTTTTATAGAATTTTAAAACATTGTAAACAATATAAATATGGATCCATAAAAATTGACCAAGCTATTCAAATAACAAACCATAACATATTTTCTAACAACATGAAATACTTGAACCTCATGACCATACTATAGAGGAGACCATATTGAGAAATCAAATTATTATTATTATGTGAACAAAATATTATATTAATTAATATGTTTTGCATAGTTACAATAACATGAAACAATTGAAAGAGAGATTTAGTTGTAAGTACAAAGACTGTCACATTATGTTACTAATACCATATTAATTTATCACAACCAATCACAAGAAAAGCAATTATATATTAGATGTTCCCTTTATTCTTTGGCTTAGAGACAAGGACTACAACTAAGAATTTTTGATTTTTTTCTATTATTAACATAATTTTCATTGTCTATCTTAGATTCTGTTCAAATAAGAATAGTGATGATATTATCAATGAGTTGGAGAGGCTTAACTTGATGGATAAACTGAATGTCAAACTAGCCTTGTCTCCATCATATGTATCTATTGTGACAATCTTTCTAATATTGTCTCTTTATACTTGTATATGGCTAACATAATGAAGATTATTGTATGTTTGCCTCTTGCAACATGTATAATATGGACAAATCTTGTGTTATTAATTTCAGACAATTATCAAATTCTACAATCATACACAATGATGACTCTAGCAATCAATTATCTTGACGATAGAGTATACATTTTTTACACTATAAATTGTTCCATTAACTAAACCAACACCCACCTAGAATTCATAAATGTTGACCATTGTACAATATAATCACTTTGTCCACGTGATCATCATTCACATTATATGATGTGTGTGGACTTCCATGCTAAGGTGCACAACCTTAGGGCAAGATACAAGGACTTGAAAAACACTAAAAATCACTTCTTTAGAACAACATACAATAGAAATGATTACACTAAATTAATGTTGTTCACTATTTTATACATCTAAAATTGACTTTATCACTACTCGTCTACACATTCATACCTTTGTACTTCACAAAACACCATACCAAATCACATCCACAACATCCATCAATCTCTGAAAGATATTTACCTTTATATATTATCAACACAACAAAGCAACATCAATTAGACTGGTCTCATTAGATGTAATGTGCAAAACTTAAAACGTTGGCTCCTGAATTATTCTCCAAAGCATGTTGAAGGAAAACAAGATATATGAGACATCACACCATGTCATCAAACCTTCATTTCAATCCCTAATCAATACTTTCAACACTGCACACTACAACACAGACCAAAATAACTTAGGTTGGCCTCAAAAGATAACACTGTTGATGTAAACTACAACACCTGAACAACTAAAGGCAGAGGAATGCAAAGTGTTCTTGCAAGCTGAAACACTGTCTCTGGCATGTTGAAACTCAAAGAAACATAAACTTAGCTTTGGACCAAATGGGAATCTGATACCTGAGATCTAACATCCTTTTACATCTATCCAACTGCAAGAAGATATGAATCAATGCGTCACAATGCAGATTAGAATGTTGAACACAATTATCAGACTATTCACCGAAACAGTCACACTTAGCAAAATTCATGATGTGGACACCTAAATCCTTCTCCAACATTTTGAATAAGACTTGAAACATTCAAATATACAATATACAATCATCTCTAATAGTATATTAAAAAAAAAAATTTACAAACAAAATTTTAGATGGTCTACCATCCTCATTAAAAAATTTGCTGCTACTTAAAAAAAAATCTAAATCTTAAACTATTTTATGTGTCTTGTGGTAGTGAAATTGGGAAAACATTACCCTTACAGCTTGAGAATCTGACAGGCTAAGAGAATGCTCAGCACTTCAAATTTTATCCTCGATTTTAAGATAAGCTGGCAGACTAAAAAAATGCTATATTAATTCAATGTTTTTGGGTGTAAATTTTAAAAGTGGAAAAAATGAAGAGAAGTTTGAGAAGAAAGAGTTGTGCAGTTGAGGATTAACTTTCATCTTTTCTATGTGAAATAGGAAGTAAAATAGACCAAAAAGAAATTGGAAAGAGAAGGTTTGTATCTTGTGCATAACAATGATCATAGAAACTGATAAGCACTTTAATTTAGATTGCACAACAACATCAAAATTAAGTAAAAAATGATTTAATAATTTCTTTTTTAAGATTTATTCAATGAAGATTGGACAGAGAGAATAAAAGAGCTCATTGAGAATAAAAGAGCTCATTCTACATTTCAGAGAGTTTGCTATCTCATAGACTATTTTTGACCTGACAAATATTAAAATCTTCTATTCTATTTTATTCTAACTCAACACTACACATTGCACATTTACACGCAGTATGAAAAATAACATATTAGGGTTCTAAAATGTGTTTCATAATTGATTTTTTTTCTGTAAAGATTTTCAAACAAACTTTCAAAACATTGATAGATCACAAAATATGATTCGAAATTCCAAAGATTGATAAAAAAATAACAAACATAATCAAATTCCAAGAAAAACTGCATCACTATAAACTTTTGAAAATCAAAACTTCCCCAAATCCGAAGAATGAACAATGGGCATCCTTATGAAAGTTTATTGTTTTTTTTTTTTTACACAGACAACTCTGGAATAATGTATGCAACCAAGAAATATGATCCATTGTGGTTTTGAAGTACCTGTAGCTTGTGTTGCGTAGAAGACTTTTCAGTGCAATAATTGCCTTTGAATGCTGTGAGTTAAGGCAGAATGCAAGCGTCATTTGCAGATGTAAATACAAAAAGGTTTGTAATAACTATAAGTGGATTTTCACACGCAATAGATTATAGTTAGAATGCGTGAAGCAATGAAAAAATGCCATACAAGCTATTTGTGTGTGGGTGGGGAGAAACCACAGGAGTGCTTAAAACAAAAGTTGTCCAACACGCATGGAAGGACTATCAAAAGATTACTTTTTTTCCCATAACGTAATAGCCACTCTACAATCTGATACGCAATACCTATCTTGCACAATAACAGTATTTATTAAAAATATATTATTTAAGATGTAAGGTAGGCCAGTGTACTAGAAGTCATTATTAGCTAATTTCATAGACTCACAGATCTGTGCATCCATAGATTCAGATTTCGATGATTTTTTGTTGTTGTTGTTGTGTTTTTATGCTCTTAACTGCTTATAGCTATGGTTGAGGGTTTTTGGTAGTGACAACACATGTTGTGGAATCTATTATGCGTGCAAGGGTCAAAAAGTGGTCATTTCGAAGTGTTGCTTAAACCTACTTAATGATGCTCCAATAGCCATGCATTACAATGTAATGACCCATTTTTTTAAACTTTTCTATATTTGGTCCGGAAAACATAAATTAAACATACTTTTATTATATATATGCCATTAAACAATCTCTACTAATCCTATCATAGTTCATCATGAATTGAATATCACCTTTTCTAATTGTAAGTAGATTTTTAATTAAATGCACATCACTTTGTAATTATAATAATTCAACTTTTAGTATCCAAATCTACCTAAATCCATCTCCCCTTACTAAGCCCAACATGGGATGGAAGAATTACCATGACCATTGTGGAGAAATAGTCTACAAGTGGGCTCCCTCAAGGTAATTACCTATATTGGGACCCTCCCCGCTTGTGACCGAATTACTCCGCCACTCCCCTCACAAACTCCCTATCCGATGAAGACATTAGAAGAAGTATTGAGCTAGATTCACTAGTCTTGGAATTTTATATTACTAATTTGTTACGATTCACGAGTTGATTTAGAACTTAAGAATTCATTTACTTTATAATGTTATTTATTTATTAAGCCGATAGGCTTTTCCTCTAGAGCGGAATCGCTACCGTACGCTCATTAATTGTCTCGCGTTCTTGACTTGTCTCACGCACCTAGTTTTGATAGTGGTTTCCACCTTCTGGTTTTCATCGCATCCATCAATGAAATTTGAAGACAAAAACTGCAAATCCACTGGTGGACAGTCGTCCGGTTTCCTTTGGCCAAAATATACCAAAGACTTTACATTTGACGAGGTCTAATCTCGCAGTTGAGTTCTTCTTCTCTCGTACTTTTTTTCCTTCTTTTGTAAGGAGGGTTTGTGAGATCGGGAGCAAGGCAAATTTGTGCTAGGAGATTGTTGCTTATGGTACCAGAAGAATGTCGTATACGCAACCCAAATGTACAGTTCATTATACAAATGTCTGCTTAGGGTTTTCATTTTCATCATTTTATATATGTAATTCCGTGTGCACTTCCTTTTCATCATTTGTTTGATGGAGTCTCCCATAGCTTTGGTTGTTTGATCATACCCCATGTCCTTTCAGCTATAACTCTCAATGCAGGACATGCATAAGCCTGTAAACTTCACATGGCTGCATTTACTTTTCACCTATATTTAGGCTTTCCGAAAATGCTTAAATAGCAACAGGCAAGATACATATCTTATGGTTGTGCAAGTTTGAAATTTTTATGATTGGAAACGCGGCTTTGCAAATTCTCAACTGCATTATTTACTTCAACTGGAGCCGCCTCACATGCAAAATTGCAATCTGCAGGTCTTGTGACAGTAGGTGCAGGATTCGATCCCGCAATCTCCATCTTTTTTTTTCCAACTATGATTTTCCATTTGATTTTCAAGTAAGAACACTTCGTCTAGAATTATTAAATCAAAATAAGTTTTGTTTGTCTACACATTCTCGCTAATTTTAGGGATGTATTCAACTGTTGGTATTTTATTGGTACACATCGTGTATTTTTTTGTGCGTTATCAACTTTGATTGAGCGGATCTGTCCCCTAGAAAAACAAAATTTAAAGATCCATTCTCACTCTATTCCCAAATCTATTGTGGCCGCCCTCCTCCCCCGAGAGACAATTTTTATTGAATCTCCTTGATTGAGATTTTAGGAAAAAAAATAGCAAATCTATTTGGTGCTAAGAGTGCAAAGGATATAACACATCTCATAAACAAGACCAATATTTATAGAGCAACTCTTGCAACACAAATATTTTTATATTAGCTCACAACTTAGTGAGAAGAGCCCCATAATTTGATAAGATTTTAGCCTTTTCTTTAAAACATTTGTGATTTTGGCCCACACAAAGGATTCATGCCATAATTTTTCCTATTTAACAACATACATTAATGCAAGTCATTTGAGATCTACTTGTCGTCTGGATGCTGTGGATCATGAAACCAACTAGATACTCTGCTTTTGATGATGATCTCCCTTGGAATGGATAGTTTCATTATTGTCACAACTCATGGATTGGGTATCCTCAGATCTTTGGACGACTCCTTCATTTATAAAGTGCAGCTAAGTTGCTATATTTTTTTCTTACATCCCTATTCACCCTACGAATCAAAGGATTTGTTTGAAATGTTTGTCCAAAGAAAAGTGGTTTCAAGTGTATTTAACTCAATATAATAGAAAAAGGGAGTTATACATCCCACAAAATTTACCTCTCTTCAATCTGCAATATTTTTTTCTATAATCATCATGATTATGATGTATGAGTGAGGATAAAGAATAGGTCTATCCAACTTAAATTGTAAGCAAATGTTATTAATTGTTAGTTGTTCATTTATCTCAGTGATTTTTATTTGGATATTGGACAATCGAAATTGAAATTATGCTATTTTCAAGAGTTGCTTGCAAATATAATGAATTTCAATGATGGGAAATTGTTGTGTTCTCTTATGTCTTTGGTTGGCTGATAGGGCTTTGGAAGATTAAAGATTTAAAATAACTCAACCCTTATTATAGTTTGTGTTCTATTATGTGTTTGGTTGGCTGATAGGGCTTTGGAAGAATAAGGATTTAAAAGAACTCAACCCTTACAATAGTTATGTTTTGGCTTTATGGAACTAAATTTTAACTACTTCCCATAATTTTTGTGGCTAATGTAGTTTGTGTTTCTGTATTTTACCTTCTCTAACAAAATAAGTGAATGAATGCCGTTTTCTACCATTCCACATGCATTATTTATATAGAAATTCATTTAAATTTTTACTGTTATTATCTAAAGAAATTGTTTCTCTATGTGATTTGGCTTGGCATAAATTTATTAAAAATGTTGAGTTCTGGTTTGGTAAGTTCCACATATATAGTTCAAAAATTTAAATTATATTTAGGCAATTGGAAGATGGGTTATATGATGCAAGGATATGTGCATCGCTGTGTTGTATACCACACAATGTTGTGCTACACAAGGGTAAACTGTGCATAGTTAATAAATCCTTCAAAACATCAATTTATTTTTGTTGTCTATTTCTCCATTACCAAGGAGTAATGCTGCCACATACTTGGTGACGTGTTTGGCAAAAGCTGCTAATAGTTTGTAATGAAAGTGCGGGGACTTTAAAATTAATACAAATTTCTTCACTCCTAATTTCCTTCATCACAGTCATGTACCTTACTGTGAATCATTGTTTTGCATACTGCTGTACATTTTAATTGTTTTATCTAAAATTTTGTTATATTCTCTTCTAGCTTGCTTGTGTTTTCTTTGAAAGTTTTATTTTGTTGAAAAATTGGGTTATGGTTTTTAATTTATTTTTCTCATCTCAACTAAGATACGTAGATGATTAACTGAAAAACCTCAGTTTTGAGGGTGTGGAAGAAATTCAATATATATAAAAAAATCTTAAATAGATCCTCACCAATTCCCATGGAAATGGTTGCAAAATTTTCCCATATATTTAACATTTCTCTTTCTTTTTAAGGTCATGGCAAATCCTCAACCACCAAATCTGATTATTAATATTTCAAGTAGTAGCTCAGAAATTAGTGTTCCAGCCCCATCTACTGGCTCAAACTCGTTTGTCAACTAGCATGAGTTTCCTCAAACATAAATTCAGAATTTTACAAGTAGTCTTTCGCTTGCTTGTCAACAAAACGTTGAACAACTAAAAGTCACTAGCGCTCGTACATGTGATGTAAATGATTTTGAAATAATGGTAATGAAAGAAACACTACATGATCTGCATGCAAACTATGTCAACTTTTCTGGATATTGTACTTTCCTTAGGGAACTTTATTATGACAAGTACTACAGAGAAGGAAATGCTCCAACAATTCCACGTGCGTTTCAAGACTGGCTCAATTGCCAATAGTACATTGTGCATTGATGTGGCTCACTTTGTAGTTTGGCCATGTTTCAATTTACACTACCACTCTTTTAGAGAGATGTTTAAGATTTTGGCCTCTTCTAATCAGCAAACCTTTCCACTTTTTCTTTTTATGTTCCACCAAACGATGATATAACTAAACTGTGTACAAATTTTATTCCACTTGAAATAGAAATGCACGATGTCTACTTCCAAAAGTTTTGCATTTATATGCTCGTTTCAACCCTTTCTTTTGTGTGTACTTAAAAATGACATTACATTTGTTTCTACAATACACACTATTTATATTGCATGCCCAATATTTGTTCCATTTCAGTTTTGAACACAAGTTCCTATTAAACGTTTCAAGTTCTCTATTTTTCACACTTTCACATTTGATTTCTCACTTTATCCCTTTTTTTAATATGGAATATAAATTTTCATTTAAGTTACTTACTTTGGGATTTTTTTAAATTAGAGCCACATTATGTGTTCCACCTTATTTGGACAATATGGTAACACAATTTTTAATACTCCCAAAACATATTTCATGTTATATGCTTGTAATATTTCATCTCTACATCGTGGCTTACAAAAAATAAATACATACCTTTTTAAAGTGAATTCTCACTCTTAAGTAATCAAATGGCAATTTGTTCAATTAAGCATTTTGACTTTACTAACAAATAGTGATACTTTATTTGTTGACCCCAACTTTACTCATAGTATATATTTACTTGTATTTTCTAACATGTTTTTTCCTTGTTTGTGTTTCTATAGGGACACACTTGTCTCTCCCTCTCAAGCTCTACAAAATATTCCTCTCCAATTGTTGGGTAAAGGTGCGTCCTCTTATCCTTTCATTCTTTTATCCATTGCAACATGTCTTTTCCAAACTCATTTTAGTTGTCATAAATGTCTACAAAATATTTTATTTCCCAAGTTATTTATTAAATGTTGTATGGAAAATATTTTGTGGTCTACATTTACCATGCGAACATATTTCTACACATGTCTTTACATTTGTCATGGTTACTTCATCCATCTTACTGTAGATTTAGAACAACATATCATTTGTTAAATATTTTTTTTTGCATAATCCTTGATAGTTCAAATGGTTCGTTTGTACTTCTATTCTGCATAATGCTTAACTAAACTTTGTACAAATTTTATTCCACTTGAAATAGAAATGCACAATGTCTACTTCCAAAAGTTTTGCATTTATATGCTCGTTTCAACCCTTTCTTTTGTAAGTACTTAAAAATGACATTACATGTGTTTCTACAATACACACTATTTATATTGCATGCCCAATATTTGTTCAATTTCAGTTTTGAGGACAAGTTCCTTTTAAACCTTTTGACTTCTCTTTTTTCACACTTTCACATTTGATTTCTCACTTTATCCCTTTTTAACATGAAAAAGAAATTTTTATTTAAGTTACTTAGTTTGGGATTATTTAAATTAGAGCCACATTATTTGTTTCACTTTATTTGGACAATATGGTTACACAATTTTTAATACTCCCAAAACATATTTCGTGTTCTATACTTGTAATATTTTGTCTCTACATCGTGGCTTACAAAAAATAAATACATACCTTTTTAAATTGAATTCTCACTCTTAAGTAATCAAATGACAATTTGTTCAATTAAGCATTTTGACTTTACTAACAAATAGTGATAATTTATTTGTCGCCCCAACTTTAATCACAGTATATATTTAAGTGTGTTTTCTAACATCTTTTTTCCTTGTTTGTGCTTCTATAGGGACACACTTGTCTCTCCCTCTCAAGATCTACAGAATACTCATCTCCAATTGTTGGGTGAAGGTGCATCTTCTTATCCTTTGATTCTTTTATCCATTGCAACATGTCTTTGCCAAACTCATTTTAGTTGTCATAAATGTCTACCAATTGTTTTATTTCCCCAAGCGTATTTATTAAATATTGTATGGAAAATATTTTGTGGTCTACGTTTACCATGCAAATATATTTCTACATATGTCTTTTCATTTGTCATGGTTACTTCATCCATCTTACTGTAGATTTAGAACAACATATCAGTTGTTTAATATTTTTGTTTGTATAATCCTTGATAGTTCAAATGGCTCGTTTGTACTTCTATTCTGCATAATGCTTAACACATGTTCAAATTTATAGGTCAGTTACCTCTTCTTTAAGCCATGTCTCACTCTTTGACGAACAATGCAATAAATCTTATCAACAATAACAACTTAGATGTACACCCACTTCTTCAATTTTTTTCCATTGCAACATTTGGTCAAGGAATTGGGTCGACAGTTAGATACAAGCTAGATTTGTCTGATGACCTCCACTTACAAAAAAACTACCTTTCCAAGCAAGTTTAACGACCTTATAAAAATAGGGAAAATAAAAAAGGGCTCTATAGTGAAACTCAAAGAATTTACTATCCCTACCATTTGTGAGTCAAGGTGAGGCAATAACTACTAGGTCTTTATTATAATACACCATTTTCATTTTCTTGTGCACCTAGACCACACTACTAATTGTGAAAATCTAATGAATTCTATAGGTGGATTGTAATATCCAAATTAGAGGTCTATTGCGCGGATCATGATATTATTGGTGACCCCACCTTCTTCAAAGAACCAGAAAAAATTGTACAACAACATCTAAGAGCTTCATCAATACAAACACAAATGTATGAGACCTTGTTACATTTGAACATGTCATTCCTACAAAATTGATGTTTGGTTTGCATGCATCTCTACAAAAAAACTCCCCTACTACCATTACTCCTATTAGGAGTTTTAATCCATTTCAAACACAATGGATGATACAAGGTCGTGTGACTATGAAGAGAGATATACACCACTTCAACAAAAAAAATGGAGATGGGCACATGTTTAGTTTTGATATGGTTGATAATGAGAGAACTGAAGTTCACGTCAATTGCTTCAATACAATTGCAGACCTCCAATTTCAAAAAGTTCAAGTTGGGAGTGTATATACATTGTCTCATGGTATCGTCAAAAGTGAAAACAAGATTTACAATAAGCTTAATAGTAATATATCTAAATAACTTTAACAGATGATTTGAGGCTCAACCTTTTTGATGAAGATTTTGATGAAGACCTCTTGATTCTAACACTTCAATTCACTTTCACACCCATTAGAGATATCCTGACTCATAATGCTAATTATTCCATTTATCTAATTGGAATCGTCATATGCGTAGATCCTTCCTCTACAATAAAAAGGAAAGTTATACAAATGAGGTCCTTAGGAGGAGTCTCAAAATGATAGATATGTCTACCTCCACTATAAATGTTACTTTGTGGGGAAAATAAACTCAAAAGGAAGGCACACAACTACAAGAGATGTACCATCTACAAGAGGTTGTTGTGCTTGCAATAAAAAAGGGGCGGGTTGTAGAATTTAATGGTAAGGTTGTAAGTACACTAGCCACTTCCCAAATGTTTATCAACTCTGACATTGAAGAGACAAAACACCTACAATCTTGGTTTGCACAAAATGGAATTGATCTTCTCATGCCAGCAATAGACCTTCTAGATGCACCTACACTTTTAACATGAAATACAATCTCAACTGTCAGACATGAGTCTTCAAATTTAACAAAACCCCTACAATGCATTATTGAAGCAACCTTGGTTTTCATCAAGACCAACAAAATTTGTTATCCAGCTTGTCCCATGGGTATTGAGAGAAAACAATGTAAAAAAGAGTCGAACAAAACAATAAAAGACTCTGGTTTTGTTCAAAGTGTGTAGCTACTTTTCCAGATTGTAACTATTGATATATTCTTCAAGTCAAGCTTGAAGACCCCACAAGTGCTATATGGGCATTTTCTTTTGAAGAGGTTGCAGCTAAACTTGTTGGCATGTTTGCAAAAGTACTATATACATTGCAATTCAATCAAGAGCCTGAGGCACGTGATGAGGAGGTTATTAAACATCTACAATGCAATCAGTTTCTCTTTAGCCTATCAAATACATTGGAAACATATAACAATGAAATACAGTTACATTATGCAATGGATTCTGAGTCTCCTTCTGCGACTGTTGCGTTTAGGGTTTCTGGAGCTGCTGCGGCCTCTTTTGTTGGTGCCCCCTACAGTTCATCGGGTGCCTTTGCCCTCCTATAGTATATTTTCAAATGGTTTGGGTGCAGCCTTCGTGGTGCCTGATTCCGGGCCTCCTTTCATTGCCTCTCTCGCTCCCTTTGTTGTTACGAACACTTCAGATGGGATCGTGGATGTTGTCTCCTTGGATACTACTATGAGTGAAGGTGGGGTTAAGGGCCCTCATGTGGTGTTTGCAGAGCCCTCCTCTACTTCTAGGGATGATTCTCTATTGAAATTGGGGGTTGATCGTGGGCCTTTCCCTGTTTCAAACCCTATTACCTTGGAGGTTGATCTGGATGTGGAGAAGGAAATAGATCACAACATCTCTATTTTTTCTTCCCATGCCTTGATTTCCATGTTTAGAGGTGTTTGGCCTAGTCTCCCGAAGCTTCATGAGTGGATCTATAGCTACTGGGAGCCTATCCTTGAGGATACGGTGCATATTTATCCCTTGGCTAAGGGGTATATTATTGAAAAATTTGAAGATGTCTCAGATAGGAATAGCTTGCTGTGCGAACATTTTTTCAGCTGGGAGGAATGCTTTATGCTCATGGTTAAGCCTTGGCATATCGATTTTAACTCTATGTCAAACTCTTTCACCAGGTTTCCTATCTTGGTTCATCTTCCTTATCTTCCCCTGCATTTATGGATTGATTCTCTGTTTGAGAAGATTGGTAATGCTCTTGGAGAACTTTTATTGGTAGATGGTGACTCTTCTGATATTTTTCATTCTACATACGCTTGCATTCTTATGGCTATTGATCCTTCTAAGGGTATTCCTGCAGAGATAGTGATCAAATCCTCTAAAGGAAGATGGATTCAGACTCTAGATTATGAAGGAATTCCCTTTAGATGCAAAATATGTTTTAAAACTGGACATATGGCTGCTCAATGTGGTGTGGGTAAAAATAAATCTTTCGCTTCTTGGTGGAAAGGTGCTTCTTCTCAACACTAGTTGGTGGAAAAGAAGCATGTTTCACCAAAAAGTTTCTCCCAAGTGGTTGTGCAGGTCCCCCCTCCTCCTTTCTTTGGTTTGGATGTGGCTCCTGTGTGTTCTCTAGTGAACGCCCCTCCGATTGCTTTGTCACCTGGTTTGGTGGGGGTAGCTGTGTCTCTGGTCTCCCCTTGTTTTATGGGGGTGGAGGCAGCTACAAGTTCTATGGATGCTTCTCTAGCAGGGTTTACTGGTATTTTGGCAGCCTCTGCTGGTAGCATTGATTGCTTTGGTGTGACTGATGATCCTCTATGCTGGTAGGTTGAGGCAGCTAGAGTTGATGAGTGCTAGATTACTGTTAAAGGAAAAAAATTTAAGAAGTCCTCCTCGTCATTTTATATAACTCTTCGCTCTCATTAGAAGGGTGTTAAAGGGAAATCCCAGTTTTGGATTAGTCTTTAGCTAGGATTTGCATGAAGGTTGTTTCATGCATTGTTTCATCCAGGTTGTGGGAGCCTATTTTAAAACCCTCATTGTGGTCTTGGATCATTATGTTTAGAGGGCTATTTTGAATATCTTTTGTGACATTCATGTACAGGGTTTTGGGCCCCCTTCAAAACCTGCATTTACCTCTATAAAAAAATAATGAAACACAATTGAAAACAACAATTGTTGAAGTTGGTAGGTTTTATTTTACAGATGAAACCAACTTTTTGTTACATGAAATTCCTACACTATGCCTTCCTACCCCAAAATAGAACCTCAGAACAAGTTCTTGTTTTTTGATGATCATTTTTAATTATTCCTTCTTTCCTAGTTTATAGTGACTTCTATCTATGTGTCATCTTTCTATGTATAGGGTTCCAAGACCCCTTCAAAACTTGTTTCCTACACTAACTATAAATAAAAATTGTGGTTTCCATATAAAATTTACTAGGTACACTATTCATGCTATAGATGGTGATGTGCATGAATTTTTTTAGGTTTATCTATGCTTTCTATTCCATACACTATGACTTACTTCTTATGCTAAGAGTTGACAGATAACTATATGACATGGCTTTCTCGAGGCCTTTGACTTGTATATTCTTGTGCACACTCTGTTTTATTGCCAGCAACTTAGGTTACTACTACACCCTACAACCAAAAAAACCTGCGAGAAAGACTTTACTTGTAAATAGTTTGCAAAGCATATATTACTATTTTTATTTAAGCGTTGCTAAAAAAACACATCTTATTTTGATGCTAATGTAGGTTTTCTTAGGTTTCTATAATGTTTAAATGTGGAAAGATAGTTACAATATGTTATCCCTCTTCTTTGCAATCCAGACAATGAACTTAAATATACAATATTATGAAAGACAACTGAACCAAACTAGACCTCCTGATCTTCAATCTTTTGAAAGAAGTCACTTGTATTATGCTCGCTATATAGAAAAAATAAGATCGCGGCATGCCATCAAGTGCGCAAACCGCTCCCACCAACCACCACTTCAACTACTCCATGCCCACTTCCAAGCTTCTATAAGTTCCCAAATTCAACTTCCCTCTATGTGCACTGAAACACATCTTCCTGGACAAAACCCTTCAATTTTACTTTCACATGTCCAAGATTCTAGAAGAGCACTGGTCCAGTGTAGTCCTTCTCAACTGCAATCTCATAAGAAAAGCTGCTTGTATTATGCTCGCCATAGAGAAGAACTGCGTGCACGTCGGACCATCACACACATATAACACCAACATAATACACTTGGCCAACCATTCTCAACCCACTTGAAAACTTTCACAAGCTCCCAAGATGACCAACCATGCATGCCCACTCAAGAAAATCTTCCAGAGCAGAGTGCTCCATATCCACTATCACTTACCGGAATGTATATCAATTTGTCCTCTTCCTTTTTAGAGAAAACTAATAAATTTAGAACTAGACTAGATGCACTCTCAAAGTTACTGACATGTAATAAATGTAAGGATCGCTACCTTGGTATGCATGTTCGCTCTATAAGCATTGGCCTCACTTGCAGGAGATGCATTATTGAGAAATGATTGCATCACTTCTCTTTAGCCAAAAATATGGACCCACTTGAACAACCAACTGTTTCGAGGGTTGTCACACAAGTAGAAGAGATTATCATTACATGTGTTAATCCAGTATTGCAAGTCACTCATGCCCATGGTGGCCAATACTAATATAGTGGTCACACAATCAACTTCCCCCAAGATATAAAAAAAATTGCAAACTCTTTTCCACATAGGATTGAAGAATTGGATGTATTAATAATTCATAGGCTTAATACACATGGGAAGGCTTATGATCGCTATGTTTGTAGAAGTCATGTTCAAAATGCACTATCATACAATATCAAGTATGACCCTTACTACAAGGATGTTCTAATATATGATTCTACATTATCACTACTACCCGATTCTACTACTGACATCTCAGGACTACTTTGTATGCTTCAAAGTGACCACATCAAACCAGCTTCAACAAACATTGAGTCTGAAAACATAGATAGTGAACCAGAAAGTAACCCAGAATATTCGACATCGTTTATGGTAAGACTACCAAACAAATGATGTGAGCTACAAATCATTAAAGAACCTTTGCAACTGAGAATGGAACAAAAACCATTATCAAGTGGTCACCCATAGGATCAACACCCATTAATTAGTACACCACTGAGGGCATATTTGACATGGCATTTCCCACTCTATTCCCAAATGGAAATGTATAACCCATGCAAGGTCAAGCCAGAGAAGTGTAGCTTCTTGAATATGATTTACACCTTATGTATTTTCATGATAATAGATTTGTTCAACACCCACGCTTTAGATACTTCCTTCTAAACCTTATGATGCATCACTGTAGCCAATCTCTTGTAGTAGTCTTCATTAAATGGAAAGTTGAAGACAATATACCTGTCACTATTGAAGACCTTTGGTCCCGATTAACAAACCTCCTAGATAATCAATTAGTAGAAGAACTAATGCATTTTGGCTCTACCTTGCAAGGGCCCCGCTCATAATAGAGTAAGTGTTGCACTAATCTAACAGATATGATAACCCAAATAGGCTCTCTGACATTGTTCTTCACATTAAGTGTAGCTGATACAAAGTGGCCTGATCTTCATGATGTCCTTTCACCAAATGACACATTTTCCTTCCTTGCCAAAAAAAAATGCACATATAATGTGATTAGAAACCCCCACACAACATCTCTATACCTACATCATCGGTTCACTATATTTTGGAAGGAGGTAATCGAGAAAATCATGGGCAGAGTTAATTACTAGTACTGCCATGAATAGAAAAGTTGAGGGTCTACACACATCCATGGTTTCATTTGCATAAGTAATGCACCAAACATGGATACACTAGACTGGGAGAACCCTACTAAATTAAATAGAGCTAAAGCATTCTTTGACAAATATGTCACTACTTGGAACCCTCTCTCAAAATATGAAATTGGAAACATGATACATAGAACCCCAACTGATGATCTATGCTTGCTAAACACAACTGAAATATTTGTTGGGAATCCTTATGTTGATTATGGAGAATTGGTTAATCATGTGTAGAGGCACACCAAATGTATTGAGAGTTTCTTGCGTAAGAAAGGTCGACAAGTAGAATGTAAATATAAAGATCCTTGAAAAGAATGCAAAGAATCACAATTAATATGCGAATAATCACAATTAATATGTGATGAATCAGGTCACAAATCTAAAGAACCATCAAGAAATGATGATAGCTTGAACATCCATAACCCACACATGTAATGGGAAATGAGATCTCCCCTTAGAGTTAGCTTGAATCTAGTCTAAGGCCTCTCTCCTAGACCTCCTAAGGAACTCTAAACCCTAGTCTTGATGCAAGTCACTAAGAACTTCTACCTCCTACTCAAGACCCATCCTATCATTTAGGTTCTCTTTGGTGCTCATTGAATCCTCATAAGTAAATTATATCAACTTATGCCAATACACTCACAACTCTTTGCAGGGTTTTTTCCATACTTCCTTGGGTCATTTCATGACATTCTTGAGGAGTTGATGCCATTCAACATCCTTTAAACCATTGAAACTCCTTATGGACACTGTCCTTAAATGTAGGACTAATTTAGTCTTTTACTGTATTTTCTTTCTTTTCTCGATGAATTCAAATCCTCCAATTTATTAATTGCTCAGAGGGTCATATTACTCCTATAAGGTTGCTATCCAACTATTGGATTGTGTTTGCAAATCCAACCCTGCAAGTTCTACACAATTGTTTTACTTTCTTCCCTAGTTGGGCTATCACCAAGCTTGCCTAGGAAAAGATCTCAAACTTCATGGCTGTCACTTCTCCTACAAAAACCAAAAATAAAATTATATACAAAGACTCCTCTTGAGTTCCATCTAGGCATATTTTTCTCATGATGGATTCAAGAACCTCGAGGAGCAATTTCTATTTATAGTCCATAACTGGATCAAGAACTTGCAACGTCCAAGAAACTTTAAAAGATACTACAAAATGAAGACAAAAACTAAACTACCTCCACACAAAGTCTCTAAACACACATAAGAACTAAATACAATAGAAAAGATCAAGTTCAATCCATTAATCAGATCGGCTAAACAAAAATGCTCAAATACCGTTAAGAACACAGTCTATTACTTCTCCTTAAATTTTATTTCAAACAACAAAAAAATCCTCTAACATCCACCTCAAAATGATACCTTGGGAGATCTTAAATAGTCTTCCCCTTTTGTCGTGCAACCATTGTAACTGACCTAACTGTCCATTTAGGAATTTTTTTTTTAGCATATTTCAAGCAACATGACATGCCGAGGACCTTAGTATATGATGAGAAATAGTACATCCTGAGCAACTGAGTACATGCCGAGGATCAAGACATGTCGAGCATTAGGACATGTTGAGCATCAGGACATGCCAAGCATCAAGACATGCCGAGAAACTTTCTAAAAGATCCTAATGCCTTGGTTGGATTTCTAGAGGCCTACAAATCATATCTTCAACACAAAAATAACCTAGAAACACTCATTTAAGAAACTAGGGTGTCTATTCACCAATTTGACCCATTTTCCCATGTTAGATCATTAAAAGAGTGAATGAGAAAACACCTTATAAAAAAATCTTAAAAATGTTGGATGATGTTGGCTTTGGCTACTACTGATGTTGTTGGTATTCATGTTTTGTCACTGATGTCAACATATTTTTCCGTGGAAGAAGAACAAACTGGTTATTATTGTTGTATGATGACTGACATAAGTGTATAGATGAATCAGAACGAGTGAAGATTAATATATGTATAAGGATGTTTGATGATCTTATTTCTAAGGTTGCTTGGATTAATATTTCATATTGGATGAGTTACAGATGTTTTGGTAAAGACTAGTTTTTGGACTATGACAGTGATGTTTGACAGAGCGAGTCTGTGTTTTTAGTATATCTTACAGGCAATGATGATTTAGGTTATGCGTGCTTAAGGGATGAAAAAGACATGTTAAATAATGTTAGTGATGGGTTTCTAGTTGTGTGAGTGATGATGATGTTAGTTGTGGTGTGTATTCTGGAGGAGACCTATTTGGGGGCGACTTCAAAGATGTAGCGAGTATTGTGGATTAAGAATGTGAATTGCGGATCTTGGACTATATCTGATGTGTTGTAATTGATGTATACTTTTTCTAGATACTGTGTGCATCTTAGCAAGGGGTTAAATATTTATTTTTATATTAGTAAATCTTAATTGGCCAACCTAATAAAATTATTATAATAGGGTATAGATGAGAGATTATTTCTTTTGAAAAGAAGTGAACTTGTGTGTGTGCATGAATGTATATGAAGAGAAGGTGATTGACAGAGGAAGCTGGGAAGCTTGATTGACTGCTGGATGTTGAGTAGAGGATATGTTCATTGTACTTCATTGGAACAGAACAAGAAAAGAGTTGCTATCAGACATTTCACTGGATTGTATATTTTCTATATACATTTGTTTAGATTGTAAATCCTTGAGGGTGGCTTTAACCTTCTTTTGGCAGTGTGCCTAGGCAGTGAGCCCACTGTTACTCTTGACTACTAATAGGGTATGTCCTTTAATAGGGACTATGTATGGTAATGTTGTAATAAGCTCCTAACAGGGCTAAATCTTTTAACATGGATACTATACTCTCAGTACATCATTTGTGGGTACTAATTCCCACTAGGGTTTTACCTTTAACAGGGTTTCCTTGACAACAAAGGATTGTGTTATTGTGTTGGAATTTAGTGTGTTATTATTTGATGTGAAGTTTTGGTTTATAAAGTTTAATATTTTATAATTTGTCTCACAACGGATTCACCCCCCTCTCAGTTGTGTTGGTGGACTATTATTACTAACTGGTATTAGAGCTACTGGTCCTTAGAGAGAAAGCTTAACAACTTGAGGTGATCCTAAAGATGATAAAGGATAGTCTGAAACTTGATCCTGAAAACTTTGACAGTTGGAAGAACAAGATGAGAACACATTTCCTATGTTTGGGAATCAACTATTGGATGATTACTAAAAGAAAAGAACATATGAAAGCTGAGGATGAATTAGAAAACTCTACTGAAGATGAAAAGAAGTTATTTTCATGTAACATGGTCACAAGGGAAGCATTGATCAATGCACTTTCTGAAGGTGAATTCACGGAGGTAAAAGACCTAGATTCTACACATGAAATTTGGAAAAGATTGGAAGCACTGTATGAAGGAGACAAGTTTACAAAACATGCAAAGTTACATAATTGGAAGGCAAAAATTGAAACATTGAAAATGAAAGATGATGAGAACATTAGAGCATATTTATAGAGAATTACTGAAGTTGTTATTGTCATAAGATACTCTAGAGGTACTTACAGTGAGGAAGAAGTGATTGCAAAAATTCTCAGATCCCTAACACTTGTAAAAAAAACTAAAGTACAAGCTATATAAGAGATTATACCTTTGACACCTAACTTGAATATAGAGATGTTGATTGGGAAAGTGACTATCTTTGAGGCCATAGAACTGGGGGGTTCTCTACCTAAAGTTTAGTCAGCATTCAAGGCATCTGTGCATAGAAACAAAAAGACCTTATCAATAATTGCAAACACCAACAATAGTGACTTGAGAGAAGAACTTGGAGATTATGTTGATGAATGGGAACAAATACAAGAAGAAGTAAGAAAGCTAGATGAAGTTGTGGTCCTGATCGCTAGAAGAGAAAAGAGAGGTAAGGGTAAATTTTAAGGAAAGTTACCTTTGAAATGTTTTTCATGCAACAAGATAGGTCATTTTGCATCTCGATGTCCTACAAGGATTCCAAAGCATAAACCTAAGTTTTATAAATCTAAGTATCCAAAAGACAAGTAATGTTATTATGCTAGTGAAGGTATTTCAAATGATGAAGTTGTTGACTATGATGAGACTGGATTTTTTGCTATTAAGGATGATGAACCTTTACATGAAGAAAAATCCCTAGTATCCTGTGTTGAAAATAAATTTGAATGGGTTATTGATAGTGATTGTTAACACCATATGACTGGAGATAAAAATAAGTTTGTTAGTCTGAAAAGATATAATGGTGGTGTTGTAAGATTTGGTGACAATACTCCTAAGCTTATCATTGGAGTTGGATCTATTTCTCTAGATGGAAAAACTAATACTGATAATGTATTTCTTGTTGATGGACTTAAGCATAATTTTTTGAGTGTTGGATGACTAGTGGACAAGAGTTATCAATTGAAATTAATTGATGGGAAATGTTCTATCAGAAGTAAGGAAAGAGACTTGATCGCATCTGGTACTAAATCTAGAGGTAATGTATTTGAATTGAATACATTTGAGGCTTCTTGTTTTATTGTGGAGGTTGATGACAGTTGTATATGGCATAGAATATTTTGTCATGTTAACTTTGATAATATTGTGAAGGCAAGTATGACTAATGCATTAAGAGCTCTACCTAATATTGTGAAACCATCTAACCCTATGTGTAGAGAGAGTGTTATGGGGAAGCAGACTAGATGTTGTTTTAAAAGAAAATGTTACTCGGTGAAAGGGAAGTTGGATCTGGTACACACAGATATGTGTAGTCCTACAAGAACAAGATCTTACTATGGTGAGAGGTATTTTATACTTTTTGTTGATGATATCATTTTTGTAGGTAATGATGAAATGAGTAAAATTTTCTCTAAAGAGATGGAAAATGAATTTTAAATGTCAATGATTGGTAGAATGAAATTTTTTTTTGGTTTGCAAATTAATCAGAACAAGAATGGTATTTTTATATCTCAGACCAAGTATTTAAGGAGATGTTGAAGAAATTTGGAATGGAAGATTGTAAACCTGTGGGGACACCTATGGTGACTGGTTATAAACTCACTCATAATGATGAAACTCAGAGTGTTTTTCAAACAAAGTATAGATCAATGATTGGAGGTCTACAATATCTAACTCACACGAGACCAAATATTTCCAATGCAGTGGGAATTGTGGAAAGATATCAAGCAAATCCTAAAGAGACACACCTTGTTTCTGTGAAAAGAATTTTTAGATATTTGAAAGGAACAATTGAGTATGGATTATGATATGAAAAATCTAATGAATTTATTTTACATGCTTATACTACTGCTGATTGGGTAGGCAATGTGGATGATAGAAAGAGTACAAGTGAAGGAGCATTTTTCCTTGGAAAAAGGATGGTTTCTTGGTTAAGTAAGAAGCAGGATTGTATAGCTCAGTCTACTATTGAATCTAATTATGTTGCTGCTACTATAAATTGTACACAAGTTGTTTGGATGAAACAAATGCTAAAGGACATTGGAATAATGTTTGAAGAGCCAGTGGTTATCCATTGTGATAATACTAGAAAAGTGAATATGTCAAATAATCCTCTAATTCATTCAAAGACTAAACATATTTCTATTAATTATCATTTCTTAAGAGACAAAGTAGTAGAGAAGGAGATCGGATTGGAGTATGTTATTACAAAGGAACAAATAGCAGGTATATTTATAAAACCTTTTCCAAAAGATTCTTTTGAGTATCTCAGAAGCATGATTGGGGTGAGAACCCCTCCCTGTGGTAATTAATTGATGCAGGTATTCATCAGTCTAGTGGCTTTCAGAGCTATATCATTTTCTGGACTCGATGTATGGATCTACTCCTCAAGGGGAGTGATCAAAGGAACACTATAAAACATATTTTGGTGATTTTTCAACTGGTTGTTATAGACATGAAGATTTTAAAAAGATATACCTTATAGAAATTTGATGAAGAGTTATGGTAACCTTTTCCATTATTGTCAAAGGATGAGAGATTCTATGTGAAAATCCCTACTATTTTAGGGAGAATTGTGTTGAGGATATTGAGAATGTTGTATTGAGAGAGAGCACTTTTTGGGTTGATGGATTTTCCCATATGTTGCCATCAATTCCAAAGGGGGAGATTGTTGGATGATTTTGGCTTTGGCTACTACTGATGTTGTTGGCATTCATGTTTTTTCACTGATGTCAACATATGTTTCTGTAGAAGAAGAACATACTGGTTATTACTGTTGTATGATGACTAGTAGAAGTGTACGAATGAATCAGAATGAGAAAAGATGGGGATATGTACAAGGATGTTTGATGATATTAGTTCTAAGGTCACTTGGCTTAATATTGCATATTAGATGAGTTGCAGATTTTTGGTAAAGACTAGTTTCTAGACTATGATAGTGATGTTTAACAGAGCGAGTCTCTGTGTTTTTAGTATATATTACAGGTGATGATGATTCAGGTTATGCATGCTTAAGGGATGACATAAGACATTTTAAAGAATGTTTTTGATGGGTCACAAGTTTTATGAGTGATGATTACGTCAGCTATGACATGTATTATGGAGGAGACCTACTTGGGTCTGACTTCAGAGATGTAGTGTGTATTGTAGATTAAGAGTGTGAATTGTGGATCTTGGACTATATCTGATGTATTGTAATTGATGTATACTTGTTCTAGATACTGTGTGTATCTTAGCAAGGGGTTAAATATTTATTTGTATATTAGGAAAGCTTAATTGGCTGACCTAATTAGTTATTGTAATAGGGTATATATGAGAGATCTTTTCTTTTGAAAAGAAGTGAGTGTGTGTGTGTGTGTATGAATGTATATGAAGAGAAGGTGATTGATAGAGGAAGATGTGAGGCTTGATTGACTGTTGGATGTAGAGTAGAGGATATGTTCATTGTACTTCATTGGAACTAACCAAGAAAAGAGTTGCTATCAGATAGTTCACTAGATTATATATTTTCTATATACACTTGTTCAGATTGTAAATCATTGAGGGTGGCTTTAAACTTCTTTGAGCAGCGTGCCTAGATAGTGAGCCCACTATTACTCTTGAATCCTAATAGGGTTTGTCCTTTAATAGGGACTATGTACTATAATGGTGTAATAAGCTTTTAACAGGGCTAAATCTTTTAACAGGGATACTATACTCTCAATACATCATTTATGGGTGCTAATTCCCAATGGGTTTTTACCTTTAACATGGTTTCCTTGAAAACAAAGGATTGTGTTATTGTGTTGGCATTTATTGCGTTATTATTTGATGTGAAGTTTTGGTTTATAAAGTTTAATGTTTAATAATATGTCTCACAACTGATTCACCCCCCTCTTAGTTGTGTTAGTGGATTTTTATTCCTAATAAAACAAATCCAAAATGATCCCAAACCCCCTAATTTTCTTTATTAAATAGTAAAGTGTGCAACAAAATTAACGAAGGGCATTTAACCCTAGATGCTCTTGCACCATTCTCCCCTAAAAAAGATAAATCAAATTCCATGTGATTGAATCAAGTCAGGATTGATGCCTAACTTCTTGAACTCTATCCCCTACACCCATAAAGCCTCTAAATCAATTTTTCCTTTCCATTTGACCAAATTTTCCATGTAGGATTTGGTGTAACTAGAAGTTTTAGTGTCTTGAGACCCTCTACATATTCTAAAAGATCAGGATCTCCCTCCGGAATTGATCCTTGGTAGGACACAAGGTCTACAACATTCAAGAATAGAGATAATCCTATGGTTGTAGGTAGGTCAACTTGGTAAGCATTAGACCCAAAATTTTCCATAATTGTACAAGGGCCTAGCTTCCTCATCTGAACCTTACTTGGGACACTTTTTTAGAGTCTTGATTTTCTTAGGTGCACCATGACAAAATATCCAACTTGGAACTAAACATCTCTTTTCCTTTCATCCACTTTTTTCTTAGTGTGAGTGGTGCTCTCCACTAATGCCTTCTTTACAGTATCTTGGAATTTTTTCATTTACTAAGAAAAATATTCAGCATAACCACGGTTCTCTGCATTGTTGTTGAGTTCCCTGAGTTCACATACGCACCTAGGATGAATCCCATACACCACTTCAAAAGGGATCTTTGCAGTGGATCTATTGACTATATCATCATAGGAAAATTATGCTTGATCAATTAACTGATCCCATGATTGTCTATAATATTTTGTTAGGCATCTCAAAAGATTTCCTAAACTTTTGTTCACTACCTCAGTTTGCCCATCCGTTTGTGGATGATATGTAGAGCTAAAAGAAATATTTGTACTGAGCTTCTGCCATAGAGTTTTCCAAAAATGACTCATAAACTTAGAGTCCCTATTTGATACAATACTGAGGGGTAATCCATGCATTCTTACTACTTCCCTAAAGAAGATATTTGATATATAACATGCATCATGGGTAGTCTTACATGGCCCAAAGTGATCCATCTTGCTAAACTTGTCCACAATAACAAAAATATTGTCCATTCCTTTCTTTGTCTTAGGAAGTCCAACTACAAAATCCATATTGAGGCACTCCCAAGGTCTATTTGGGAATGGAAGGGGTTGATATAACCCAGCATTAGATAACGATCCTTTAGCCTTTTGACAAACTATACAAGTATCTACATACTTCTAGACATCCCTACTCATTTTTGGCCAATAATAGTATCTCTTTACCAACTCTAAATTTTTATGCACCTTAAAATGTCCACTCAAAGAACCATTATGCTTCTCCTACACTATGTTCTCCCTCATTGAACCTCTAAGTACATAGAGTTGTCCTCCTATAAAAAGAAGACCTTCTTGTAGGTTAAAATCACAATACTCACCATGAGAGTAGTTTTGAAATTCTTTACATGCCTTGTAGACCACTAAGAAGTCCTCATCATCTCGATACAGATCCTTGAAGCATTCTATACCAATGCTTCTTAACTAAATTTATTTCACTGTGAGAAATCTTCTACTCAATGCATCTGCCACCTTATTTTTAACTCATTTCTTGTGCTTGATGGTGAAGGTATAATCTTGGATATACTCCACCCACTTCATATACTTATGGCTTAGCTTATCTTGTGAATTCGCTAAGCTTAAATCCTGATTGTTAGTAAAAACTACAAATTCCTTAGGAAGGAGATAATGTCTCCACTTCCTTAATGCTTGTACCAATGCATATAGCTCTAAATCATATGAGGAGTACTTCTTCTTTGCATCACTAAGTTTTTCACTATGAAAAGCTATTGGCTTTTCCTCTTGACTCAAAACTGGACCTATGGAAACATTACTGGCATCACATTCCATAGTTAAAAAATTGTCAAAACTAGGAAGTTTTAGTATAGGTTGGGTGGCTATTCTCTTCTTCAAAGTCTCAAATCCTCTGTCAGCCTACTCATTCCATTGGAATTTGGATTTCATGCCTCCTTTTATTATATCTAAGATAGGTGCACTAATTTCACTAAACTGTCTGATAAACTTCCTGTAGAAATGTGCTAGCCCATGGAAGCTTCTTACATTTGTGGCTGACTTAGGTGTAAGCCAATTCAAGATTTATTCCACCTTACTTTAATCCATCTTCAAGTTTTTTTTGGATATAACAAAACCCAAGTATACCATCTCTTGCTTCATGAACTCAGTTTTCTCTAAGTTGATTGTCAACTTCTCCTCATGCAGTCTCTGCATTACCATTTGTAGGTTCTTAAGGTGATCCTCCTTGGTTTTTCTAAACACTAATATGTCATCTAAATACACCACAACCCATTTTCTAATGAAGTCTTTCAAAACTTCATTCATTAATCTCATAAATGTGTTTGGGGTATTGGAAAACCCAAAAGGCACAACAAGCCACTCATAGAGTCCCTTTGTGGTTTCAAAAGTAGGCTTCCACTCATCTCTGCCTTTAAATATTATCTAATGGTACCCACTCTTTAGATCTATTTTGGAGAAATACTTAGCTCCCCCTAGACAATCCATTAAATCTTCTATAATAGGGATTGGGAACCTATATCTGATAGTAATCCTATATATGGCCCTAGAATCTGTACACAACCTCCAAGTACCACCCTTTTTTGGGGCTAGGATAGTGGGAACAACACATGGACTTATGCTCTTTCTAATCAACCCTTGGTCAAGTAGCTCTTGAATTTGGCTAGCAATTTATGCATTTTGTTGTGGGGTCATTTTATAAGAAAATTTATTTAGGAGTGAGGCTCCTGGGATGAAGTCAATCTGATGACTAATAGACCTCTCAGGTGGTAGAGTAGCTGGTTATACATCACTGACTATGTGTTGGTATTGGTTTAACAACTCTTTGATTTCTAAAGGTAAATCTTCCTTCTTATTACCCTTCTCATCCTTAGGCTTTATAACCAAAGAAAAGCCCACTCCTTCTTCTTCTTCTAGTGTTTTCAAGAATTCTTTTTCTCCTACCAATAATATGTTAGGACCCCCTTTCTTCACTTGTCCTTCTTCCAAGATTTAATGTATCTTGAAATTCACTCCATCTTTCTTAAAGGAATAGGAATTCTTGGCTCTATTGTGCATTGCAACTCTGTCAAACTTCCAAGGTCTACCGAACAATAGATGACAAGCATCCATGGGTAAGACATCACACAACACTCTATCCTTATACCTCCCTATGGAAAATTCCACCCAAGCTTTCTTGTTGACCAACACATGTTGATCCTTATTCAACCAAGTAACTCTTTAAGGGTTATTATGAGGAATCTTTTTAAATTTCAAATTTTCAATATCTTCCAAAGAAATTATGTTATCAATAGAACAAGAATCTATGATAACTTTACAAAATTTACCTAGTACCTTGCACTTGACTCTAAACATAGATCTTCTTTGGCTTGGTGCTTCTTTTATGGGCTGTTTCAGGAGTGTTCTTCGAATCATCAAATTCTCCCCTATCTCAAAATCTAGGGTTGCTTCTGTTGTCTTGTTTCTAGAAGACTCTTCTTGCAGATAATTGATTCTTTTCTCTCCTCCTTATGATGTAGAACCCTTCTCAAGAAACCTATAGGAAGGATGCTCATAGTGCTGGCAATTGTAGCACTTCATTGAAGAGAAATTAGATCATCTTCCCTAGTTATTAGATCTTCCTCTTGAATTGGTATTGGAACCTCTTCCTCGGTTGGAACCACCTCTTGTGTCACTGGATTCTTCTTGGTTCTCAGTGAGTTTAGACTGAATCTGATTTATAGCTTGAAGGTTCCTTCCACCAAAACCTCCTCTCTTATTTCTACTATCTCTTCCTCTACCTCTGCCCCTACTTCTTGAATCTTGTTTCTTTTTGAGCTTCTCTTCCACCTTGAGAGCTAGCTGATAGCATTGATCTACTATCTTGGGGCTTAAGAGGATAATTTCCTCTTTGATGTTCCACTTGAGACCATTCAAATACCTAGCCACTTTTAGGCTCTCTTCTTCCATTACATGTGACCTTAGGCATATCTTATGAAACTCTTTTGTATAGGCACTAACTTATAAGTCTTTCTACCTCAAATTCTATCTTTTCTTGTGCAACTACACCTCATAATCATTAGGAAGATAAGTTTATCTCATTTTGGCCACCATGCCTTTCCAACTTATTATAGGATTCTTCCCTTATTTGATCCTTTCATCTTGAAAAAACTTCCACCAAGTGAAAGTAGTCCCTCTTAATCTTGTCTTGGCTATTCTAAATTTTTGAGCCTCCATCAAATTATCACATTCAAAGTGATTTTCTAGTCCTTCTATCCACTCCATGACTACTTCTAGGTCCATATTTCAACTGGATAGAGGCACAACTTCCACTTACTTACCACTCATTACTTTTAAACCTTTCAAAAAGGGACCTTCTTGAAGCACAGGGTTTGGCTCGAGTATTATAGCTTACCCAACCACTAACTTACCCTTTCCTCCAGTCTCTCTCATAAGTTACCCTTTCTTTTAACATAGTTGGCATATCAACTAACTATTCCTTTAGGATTCTATTCTCCTCTTTATTCTCTTCTCCATCCTTTTCTAGTTCAACATTAGTCACCATCTTGGATGAATCTACTAATTCTGGCGAAGATAGCATCCAAACAACACAAGCCCAGTCTTTAGGCTCTGAAATAAATCTGATGGGAAACGGGATCTCTCCTTCTAGGGTCAGCTTGAATATATTCTAAGGCCTCTCTCCTAGAAATCCTAGCATACTCTCAACCCTAGTCTTGAGACAAGTCACTAAGAACTTCTACCTGCTACTCAAGACCCATCCTATCAATCAGGTTCTCATCGGTGCTCACTGAATCCTCATAAGTGAATTCTATCAACTTATGCCAATACAATCACAACTCTTTGTCAGGTTTTTTCCTTACTTCCTTGGGTCATTTCATTAAATTATTGAGGATTTTATACCATTCAACATCCTTTCAACCATTGAAGCTCCTTAGGGACGTTGTGCTTAAATGTAGGACTAATTCAATCTTTTACTGTATTTTATTTCTTTCCTCGATGAATTCAACTCATCCAATGCCATCACTACTTAGAGGGTCATATTAATCATCCAAGGCTGCTATCAAACTATTGGATTGTGTTTTCAAATCCAACCCTGCAAGTTCTACACAACTGTTTCACTTTCTTCCCTAGCCGGGCTATCGCCAATATCGCCTAGGGTAAGAGCTCAAACTTCATGGATGTCACTTCTCCTACAAAAACCAAAAATAAAATTATATACAACGAATCATATTGAGTTCCATGTAGGAACATTTTTTTCAGCATGGATTCAAGAACCTTGAGGAGCCATTTCTATTTACAGTCCAGAATTGGACCAAGAACTTGCAACTTCCAAGAAACTTTAAAAGATACTACAAAATGAAGACAAAAACTAAAATACCTCCACACAGAGTCTCTAAAAATGCATAAGAAATAAATACAACATAAAATATCAAGTTCAATCTATTAATCATCTCAACTAAACAAAAATTATCAAAAACCACTAAGAACGCAGTCAACTACTTCTCATTAACTTTTCTTTCAAACAAAAAAAACATCCAACAAAAGCATCCTCTAACATCCACCTCAAAATGATGGATCGAGAGATATTAAATAGTCTTCCCCTTTTTCTGCGCAACTGTTGTAACTGAACCAACTTTTTATTTAGGAAAAAACAAATTTTTAACATATGTCGAGCAACAGGAAATGCCAAGCATTAGGAAATGTCGAGCATTAGGACATGCTAACCAACTTTCTAAAATCCCCTAATGCCTTGGTTGGATTTCCAGAGGCCTACAAATCACCTCTTCAACACAAAAATAACCTAGAAACACTCATCTAAGAAAATAAGGCGTCTATTCACCAATTTGACCCATTTTTCCCTCTTAGGTCATTACAAGAGTAAATGAATAAACACCTTACAAAACAATCTTAAACAAATCCAAAATGATCCTAAACCTCCTAATTTTATTAAGAAACTAGGAAAGTGCACAACCAAAACAACGAAGGGCCTGTAACCCTACGTTCTCCTGAACCAATATGCTCTCCATATGGAGGGCTAATATAGATTGCCAGCTTGTCACCTCGTGACCTATTGTTCTCAGGTACATTGCCAAGTATGCATCGAAGGCTAAAAAAAAGTATGAGAGTTGTTATAATATGCTTGTAAGAATTAGTGTCGACGCAAACCAACAAGATCCTGCCATTAAATACTATCATAAGTTCATGGCCAATATCATTGCACAGAGAGATATAAGCACACAAGAAACATGCCATATGTTACAAAAAATAGCCCTTGTGATTTGCAATCGCCAATTCATATCACTAAATGTGGGTAAAAAATTTCTCCACTGCATCAAACAAACAACCGATGGTAGTGAGATACAATCTACCTACATACAAGCCTACTTGCATCATCCAACACACTTAGAATTAGTAACACTAATTGAATTAGTAAGATCTTACACATATTCTGCCAATCACAAAGGAAGAAAATGGCGCGATAGAGAAGAAAAAGAAATAGTCTAAGTCTATCCAAGGTCTAATATCATTCCAAAAGAAAAATCTGACAAATTTGATTTGTTTTTTTGGAGTGAGCTTCTTCTATATAAACATTTCCACACAATAGACAAAGATATAGGTATGTCTAAAGAAGAGACCATTTTAGCGTGTCATTCTTACCACAAACCCATGATAGAAGCTGGTCTTGTCAATGGATCTCTTGGCGAGGTCAAAGATATTGTATATCCCTTTGGCTCTAAGTCCCCAGAGTTACCAACATATGTTACAGTCAACTTTGATAACTACAATGGCCCACCTTGGGATGTCCAAAACCCCAAAACTATCTCCATACAACCCATAACCTGAGGAATTTTTATGCAACTACCACTAACCACTGCATGGGATATCACTATACATAAATAAAAAATCCTCACATTAGATAGGGCCATAATTGATATAGGTAAAATTGAAAGACATGGCATCAACTTTATAGCTGTCTCCATAATGAAATCCCTGCAAAGCCTTTAGATTGAACCTTCCTTCTCTTTGGAGCGATTTTGTAAAATGAAAAAGAATCTGTACACTATAATTAGAAAGAAAGAAGAAGCTCAAATTCTATTGATCTCACTTTGAATTTGGGTATGTGATATTTCTTTCACTCCTCTTTTTAAATTCTCCAACTTTCATTTCTTCCTTCCCTTGATTAAACCAATCATTTGTTTCATAACAATTTTATCTTCTTCTCTTCTACAAGTTTACATTAGTTCCTACAAAAAGAGGAAAAAAATAATATTGATTTCTACAAATAAAGAATTTTGTTATGTGGTCCAATCCACTTCAATGCTTCATTTATTTTTCAACCTGCTACAACAAGTACAAAATGCCAATAGTTTACATGCAATTGTTCCACGCTAAAATATCTTGTATAAAATGCTTCCTTCATCCATGAAGAATGTTTGTAAAAAGACACTTCAAAACACTTCTATTTACTATGTTATAACTACATTTTTCTTGAACATCATACAACTTAATTGCCACTGGGAAAATGACCTTTGCCCTTCTAATCTTGTATTGCATCATTTAATTGCTGTCAACTCTTAAATGGTGATGATGCCTAGGATGTTTTTCATTTCTAAAAATTTTTTATACTCACTTTGAGTTTCTTTCAACTTTATAAGAGGGGATATATTCAATGCATGAAATAATCACCTTTTTTTATTGCATACCTTTTAAAAAAAAGTGATCATGAACTTGTAACATTTCTCTCAAATTGGAAATCAAGTTTTATTGATTATTTAGCATGTATTTTTCAATTAGACCCATATGTGGCACATACTGTTCATGCCAAAGATGCAATTGAGGCCAGGAATCCTAAGGATCTTCCATCTCCAACATCAAATTCACAAACTATTTTCCCATCCTATTATAGTATGCCAAGGTGCCAGTGACTTTGTTTGAGAAACAAAATAACAAAGATGATTGAAAAATATTTAGAAAAAGAAAATATGGGGTGTCATACTCTACATTTCAATTTTAGCATTTGGTTGAACAATGGATTTTTTTGACCAATCCAAAATAGATGTTGTTTTTCCCAAATAAATGTCAGTGGATTTAATAAATGCATGGGTTTACCAAAATTATGTACAACTTTGTCATTAACAGTTATACAAATTTGTATATCCAAAGTAAAATACACTACCTTAGAGAATGTAAAGCATCATTTACACTTTCCACGCAAACACCTATCGGTGATTTCCTTGCACCTCCTATCGGTGCAAGTTCTAGTTTCATAATTAGCCGATAGGCTTTCCCTGCTTGCGTATGATCGCAGGGAAAACTTGTTTGATGTTTGAAACCACGGTTTTTTTGTCTCACACCTCAAAATGGTATTACAGGTCAGTTCCTTGGAAAGTTTTGAATAATTTTTCCATTATTTACTACAATCTCTGCTGCTCCTTATACACACTATTTCTCTTTACCATCAACTGTGTTTGACCAAGGCACCTTTCTTACTCATACACATTAATTCTTCCATTTATTGTCTTCTCTACCATTTTATTTCAGTCTCTTCGTCCTTTGTGTTCATCTCTATTTTTTACATATTATCTTCTCTTTTCTATCACTCAATCTCCCATTTCTTTCAATTTTTCTTCAATGGAATCAAAGTACTTTGTAAAGTCTTTTCATTAAATCTATGCTCTGTAAATATTGTGATAATTGCATTCCATGAGACAATGTCTCTTTGAAGTATCCTACAAAATTAGTTCACATACCTTGCTTTCATGGTCACACTTTGCATACATATCTACTAAATCCTCATTATGTTGGATGAATGTTCACACTTCGTTCCAAATCTCTCATTTATCATAGCAAGGGAAGGTATAGGAAAAGGTTGTTAAATCTGGGTTACACCTGCCAAATGCATTTTCTTGAAACTTTATGGAGATAGTAGGGACAATGAAAATGAAGAAAGCCAGAGAAAAGACGGGGACAATTCTATGCAATGTAACCGTGGTCAAATCAGTAGAGGGAATTAATGCTGACACCAGCACTAGGGCACGTGAAATTTGGTAAGTTTTACTTAATTTTTAATTTTATAGAGAAATTGCAATCCTTTAGCAGGGATTAAATCTTTTTGATCATTTTAGGGATTTTGAAGTAACGATGAATTATTATTGGCGAAGGTTTTAATAATTAAAATAGTTTCCTTTACAACATTTCAAATGGTGATTTTTTAGTTCATTCATGTACAGGTAGAGAGTAATATTTTTGTCTTAACCAAATTTTAGGAATAATAGTCCACCAACACAACTGAGAGGGGGGGGGGGGGGGGGAATCAGTTGTGGGNGGGGGGGGGGGGTGAATCAGTTGTGAGACAGATTATTAAACATTAAACATTATAAGCAAAAAATTTAATCTAAGAGATAACAAAGTAAATGCAAAACCATAAAACAATCCATTGTTGTCGAGGAAACCCTATTAAAGGTAAAGCCCCGATGGGAATTTGCACCCACAAATAATATATTGAGAGTATAGTATCCCTGCTAAAATATATAGGCTTGTTAGGAGCTTATTAATACATTACAATACATATCCCTATTAAAGGACAAATCCTATTAGGATTCAAGAGTAATAGTAGGATCACTACCTAGGCACACTGCCTAAAGAAGGTTAAATCCACCCTTAGGACTTACTGTCCAAAATAAAAGTGTATATAGGAAATATACAATCTAGTGAACTGTCTGATAGCAACTGTCTTTTCCTGATCAGTCCCAATGAAGTCTTTTAATCACATCCTCTACTCTACATCTAGTATAATTTGCATAAACAATATCACAACATCCAAACTTTGTTGTTCCTCACTTTCCAAAAAAGAAAACAACTTTCTTTTATACAGATTTACAATAAGCAAATAGGTCAGCCAATTAAGACTTCCCCAATGCAAAAGAAATTAATTAAACCCTTTATAAGATACACATGGTACCTACAACAAGTAAACATCAATTAAAATTCATCAAATATAATTCAAGATTCGTAATCCACGCTCGCACTCCATAATACACGCTACATCTCTGAAGTTGGTCTCCTTCAGAACACACGCCATAGATTACATCACCAAGAGTCATGCAACCCAAAAATCATAAAAAAAAATTCCTCAATATGTATCTTGACATTCCCCAAGCTCTCATATCATGAATCCTTATCACACGCAAGTTATCCTCAAAATATAGAGACCAACTATGTCAAAGATCAGTCATAGTCCAGTATGCAGCTTTCACTAAAGCATCTCTAACTCACTCCATCTGCAATAGTAAGCCATGTGACCTTAGAAATAATATCAAAACACCTCCCTACACACATAACCATCTTCACTCATTCTAAAACAACCTTACTGTACCCGTACGCTTCTGTCAGTCACCCTGTAACAGTAATGACCAATATGTTTTTCGTTCATAGAAACATATGTTGATATCAGTGAAAAAACATGAATGCAAAAAACAACAACATAAGCCAATTCAAAAAATCTCCCCCTTTGGAAATGATTGAAAGATATGGTAAAATCCATCAACCAAAAATTACTCACTATCAATACAATCTTCTCAATATCTTCATTACAACTCTCCCTAAAATAGTAGGGATTTTCACATAGAATCTCTCCCCCTTTGAAAACAATGGAAAAGGGTGCCATAACTCTTCTTCTTTCCTCTACAAGGTGTATCTTTTTCAAATCTTCAGGTCTCCAAAAACTAGGTGAAAAATCACCCAAATGTGTTCTATAATGTTCCTGCATCACTCCCCCTGAGAAGTAGATCCATACATCAGGTCCAGAAAATGATATAGCTCTGAAAATCATAGGATTGATGCATTCATACATTAATTTATTTCTTGCAAGGAGGGGCTCTCACCCCAAGCATGCCTCTGAGATACTCAAAGGAATCCTTTGGAAAAGGTTTTGTAAATGTATTTTCTATCCTTTCCTTTATGCTGATATAGTCTAATCTAATCTCCTTCTCTGCAACCTTGTCTCTCAAGAAATGATACTTAATAGAAACATGTTTAGTCTTTGAATGCATAATTGGATTATTTGAAATATTCAGTGTACTAGTGTTATCATAATGGATAACCACTGTCTCATCAAATGTTATCCCAATGTCCTTCGACATTTTCTTCATCTAAACAATCTGTGTACAATTTATAGCAGCAACAACATACTCTGATTTAGTAATAGACTAAGATATACAATCCTTCTTTTTCCTTAACCAAGAAACCAATTTTTTTTCAAGAAATAATGCACCACCACTTGTACTCTTTCTTTCATCTACATTTCCTGCCCAATCAACATCCGTATAAGCATGCAAATCAAAATCATTAGATTTATTATACCATAATCCATAATGCAATGTTCCTTTCAAATATCTAACTATTCTTTTCACAGTAGCAAGGTGTGTCTCTTTAGGATCTTCTTGATATCTTGCCACAATTCCAACTGCATTAGCAATATCTGGTCTGGTGTGAGTCAGATATTGTAATCCTCCAATCATATATTTTTACTTTATCTGAAAAACACTCTGAGATTCATCAGTAGTAGTAATCCTATGACCAGTGACCATAGGTTTTCCAATAGGTTTACATTCTTCCATTTCAAAAAAATTTAGCGTTTCCTTAAGATACTTTGTCTGAGAAATAAAAATGTCATTCTTGTTCTGATTAAATTGCATTCCAAGGAGAAATTTCATCTCACCAATCATTGACATCTTAAATTCATTTTCCATTTCCTTAGAGAAATTTTTAGTCATTACATCATTTCCTCCAAAAATGATATCATCAATGAAAAATTGAACTATTAAAATTCCATCTTCACTAGTTCTTAAGTACAAATTATTGTCTCCATTACCTTTTTTGAAACCAAGATGAAGTAGATACTTGTCCAATCTTGTGTACCATGCTCTAGGTGCTTGTTTTAGTCCATACAACACCTTCTTCAACTTGCAAACCATATCCTCATCTTCTGTCAGAGGAAATCCATTAGGTTGTTCAATATATACTTCCTCTTCTAGATATCCCTTCAGAAATGTAGATTTTGCATCCATCTGATATACTTGTTAGTAATAACTGAGAGGGGGGGGGGGGGGG
>MU223473.1:3569529-3596276 GCA_018584345.1 Thuja plicata
TCAAAATATGTTATAGATGACATATATAGCTAGTGCATGAAGAAATAAAAATTGGTTTGTGACCTATATTTTCTCTTTTATAACAATTCAAATTCTAACTCACCTAAAATCGATAGTTTTCATCTCCTGTCATATTTTTCATAACAAATATATCCCAATCAAAAAAAGAAATATATATTCTTGAAGAGGAATTTCTCTTCTAGTGTACCATATGTTTTTCAAATTTATTTAATATGTTTTACTATTTTTTATCTTTCTCCAAATCAACATCTCCTTGATTGTTAAAATACCTACTTGCAATATTTTTTTAATTATAATAGACTATGTATAATTAAAACATTATAAAATCTATAAGAGATATTCCTGACTCTGATCTCTACAAAAGGGTATTTTTGTATTTTTAAAAAAATATCATTAAAAAGTCTTAGAGTTATTGAAACGTCACTTTTCTGAAATAATTTTATTTCTATGGTAATTGGCCTCAAAGTGGTATAAAACATGCATTTAATAGACATTTCCAATTGGAAAAGTTAAAAACCTTATCTAAGTTAACTATAATGAATCTAACTAGACCATATATTTGGCCAAAATTAATTTTTAGTTAGAAATACTAAAATTCAGCTGTGCTGATAAGTTGTCCTAAAAGGTGACAGATTATTGTGCTTTTACCCCACTGTAGGAGTATGATTAAACCATAATTCATGAGGAGTCTTACTTGTACCTTCTCTGATTAGAACTCTATTCAAAGTATAAATAGCAGTACCAACAACTTCTCTCCAATGAACATGTGATACATTTCCTTCCAACAACATGGTTCTTGTAGCATCTAATATTGTCCTGTTTCTTCACTCTGCTATCTGATTATGTTGTGATGTCCTAGGAGCAGATGTCTATCTATATATTCAATGCTCTTCACAGTAGTTATTGAACAAGTATGAAGTAAACTCTCAATCTCTATCTGATCTCAAATATTTTATCTTGAAACTTGATTCATTCTCAACTTTTTCTTTGAATATCTTAAATTTTTTAAAAGCCTCAGATTCCTCTCTCAGATATGTAACCCACGTCATTCTTGAAAAGTCATCAACAAAAAGTATAAAGTAACTTTCACTATAGTATGACCTCGTTCTTGTAGGGGGAAGATGACGGGACAATAATTTGTCTCTATTTTATGTTAATTTTTATATTTTGTTTTTAGACATTTGTGAACCTTTTAGCATTTGAACTTGTGATCATGCTATAAGTACAGTCTGAACCACCAAAGCCTACGGGTTGTTAGTAATGACATATTTTTCTAAAAATTATATATCCATCATAGTATTTCATATAACTATTTGAATGTGTGTTCTAATATTTTGATTGAGTTGAATAGTTTACTTGAGTATATATCTGCATGTGCTCCTAACCTGCCAGAGAAGAGGAGCGGCTTGAGAGTGGATCAACAACATTGAAGAGGAAACGAAAAAGTCTCAGCCGCGACAAGGAGAATTGTTATGACATCGCGAGACATGTCAACTACATTGGAGGAACCATCATCTCAGGTAATATAGGAACATAACTAAGCTATATTTTCTTAGCAGTCAATACTTTGTTGAATCGATTATTGAGACTTTATGACATTCTGTTGTGGGTTGTTACATTCTCCTTTCTCTATGGCATGATTTAGTTAGACTTTATCTTTATAATTTATCTATATTCTTTGAATAAACATCGATCCTATATATAAAGGGATTTAGTTGTTATTTTGTAGTTATTTGGATAATATACTATTGTTGCATTTGTACAACAAAGTTACTCTTTCTGGTTTCGTGCATTGTTTTCATTATGATGTAATCAATTTTTGGAAATATAATGGAGTGATTTTGAGTTATATTCTATGTTAGTATTTAGTAGAAGCCAACTAAGGGGGGCCCACTTGGGAGGTGGATTAGATTAGAATAGGTTAGAGTTACTTTCAACATTTACAATAGTTTAAATAGAGTTTACTATTTCCTCCTGCAACATTATAACTCATGTATGTTCCTGCAACACTTGCAAGGATAATTATAGTGAATGCTTTGGGTTGATAGAATAGGTTTGAGTTGAGTTTATGGTTTTTAGCATTAATTTCATTAATTAGTTGTGTGTGTTTACTTTCCTGCAGCAATAACATAGGTCTCTTTCATGTATTTTTTCCTTCCTGCAGCATAAGTGATATGACTCTTTGAGAGACTTAGTTCATAAATTGTGCTTTCCCATTTCAAGTATACATCTCTGGGTTGACAATTCAAATGCACTTCATGATAGGAAAAGTAATCCCTAGTTTGAATACACTATTCCTAGGAGAAGATTTGGCATGATTATTAGTACCTATTGTGGGGATGTTCATTTTTGGCGCTGTTGCCAGGGATGGTGTCAAGATGAGAACCTTATTGAGTCATTTTTCATTTTTTAGATAGTTCCCTATTTTCTAGATAGTAGTTTGTAGTCCTGAACTTGCTTCACAAGTTTACATAATTACTTGCATGCATCGAAGAGGAAGAAGATGAGATGTACATGGCAGATTTCTTTCAAGAGAATCTACTAATCTGAATGAAGAAGTTGAAGAATTTGAATTACCTTTTCTTGATGCAAGTCCTGAATTTCTTGTAGCATCTTCCTGTGAAGTAGAGCCTTTTGGTCCAGTTGGCCTTCGACCTTTTTCTAAAATTTTGGCCAGTTTTCTTGATAATTCTGCTCCAAGTGTGCCTATTGTTCATAATCCTGTGGCTGATGTTCCTTTCCCATAGCAACTCCATTTCCAAATACCTCTAGTAATGGGACAACCTACCTTTCCATTTCCTCTTCCTAGCCTTATCAACAATGCTAACCTCAAAAACATACCCACTGTTGTACTTCAAAATTTCTATGGCCTAATAACTAAAGACCTTAACACCATTTTGTTTGAGTTTGACATTGTTTGTTGAAGCTAACTACAACACTAATGGCCACACACTCAATTTGTTTCTAGAATTATTGAAAGAGTCTTCCCTATGATGGTTTATGGGATTAGGATGTAATGCAACAACCAACTGGGATGAAATGTAGACTCTGTTTCTGCAAAAATATAAAGAGTTTTGCAAGGGGGTGACCCAAGAGGAGATGATATTTTTTTAATATCACAGAAGGAAGATGAAACTCTGGAAGACTACATTTCACACTTCTTGTATAACCTACAGAATAATCCATAACATGTGCTAGAGGAGGATTCACAGAAACTCATTTTCTTGAGGGGAGAAAATGATAACTGCCTAGAAGAATTGGACCCCATGGTTGGAGGAGATATATCCCAATATTTCTAGGATGATCTTAATAAAATCTGCCTCAACTATTCAAGATCAACCATAAAGAAGGGCAGAGAATTTTGGTCTACACTTGCTAAGGAGAACAACTCGGGAATTTCCAAGCTAGAAATCTCAAACCTGCTATCAGATTTCAAGCAAGATATCATCAATGATGTTGCTACACAATGGGATATAATGATTGCAAAGAAGAAACATGTAGATGCGAAAACACAGCTAGCTGAGTACTGTCCTCACTTCCACAAGAAAAAGAAATATTGTGGGTGCAAGCTAGTGGAAAATTTGTAGAGTCAACATCTTCCTACCGAGTACATGAAAATAGAAGGAAACGATGAGAAAGTGTTCTTTTTTTCTCAATGATGACCATGGGCTTCATGACAAGGTATGCCTCAGGACCCCTTTCAGTTTTCTAGTCCTTATAATAATCAATGGTAGAACCATAATTATCAAAATCCTTCTGAGTACTCCCAACTTGTGTAGAACAATGCCTGTCCTAACGAACAAAAAAACCAATGGCCTAACCAACAACAAAACCAGTGGTCTAACCAACATCAAAACCAATGGCCTAACCAACAAAAAAACTAGTGGCCACAACCTCAAAATCAATGGTAGACATCACAAGGGAATTGGAAACCATATAACCAATGGCGAGGACCTCAAGAATGGCCTAATAAAAATCCTGGTTATCCACCCTTACCACCTCCAGTTTCTCAACCAGCAATAATACCACCTCCTACAACCAAAAGTCCTACTCCAAAGCCAATCCAATTACCTGCTCATCCACAACCCAATCCTAATAACAAGAAAAAACATCAACCCATGTATGCTATTGATACTCAACAGTACCCTTCCTATCCACTTGAGATATGGTACTACTCTGCCTGCACTTGAACCTCCTGTTATAACAGAAGTTCCAGACATTCCTGCAACATTAGCACCACTTCTAGAAGCTACTTTTCCAAATGCTATCCAACCTACTAATATACCAAGTCAAATTGATGTTCACACTTTAGTTAATCCTCCTTTTCCATAAAGGCTTAACATGGATAAACCTATATCATAGGAAGAAACACCATTTGATATTCTTGACCAGTTGAAAAACATGCATATCCAGATTCCACTATTTCAAGCTATCAAAGATGTTCCTATTTATGGAAAAGCCATTAAAGAAGCATTCCTTAAAAATCCTAGACGTAAGAAAAAGGATCCCCAAATAGTTCATGTTATAGGTCAACTTGTAGATATTATGTTGGGAAAGATAGTCATTCCAAAGTTATCTGACTCGGGAAGCATAGATGTTGATCTCATAATTAATGACCAGTCTATGAAAAACACACTTGCAGATGTGGGCAAGCTATAAATTTTATGACTAATGATACCATGCATAGGCTGAGCATAGAAGGATTGAGGACCACTCCAACAGTCTTACAACTTGCAGACAGTTCCACTATCACCCCAGATGGCATCATAGAATATGTAGCAGTAACATTGGATTCCTGGGAATATCCTGTTGACTTCCTGATATTATCACCTAAGGTAAATTTTGTTGGTTATCTAGTTATCCTTGGAAGACCTTGGTTAGTGAAAAATGATGCCCATATTAGTTTCAGATCAGGTAACATGACAATTTCAAATGGCCAAGCAATCAAGAAGCTAGCATTATATCCTCCTGCCCAATCCCAACCAGACTTGAGTACTCCTATTTGGCCAGATTTGGGAGATGAAGAAGAAGAGCTAATTATTTTTGCTCAACTAATAATGTTACACAGAAAATCCTTCCTGAAATTGAAAGAAGAATATGATGTGATTCAAAGTATCCTTACCAATGACTGTGTCATAGAAAAATATATTTCTGAAAGCTCTGTTCTACAGTTGTCTACCTATAAAGACTGTGTTTTTCTAGTAGGACCTGATATTATCCATCAATTAATACCCTATAAGATATCCACTAGAAAAATACCTAAAGTATAAATTCTAGAGATGACAACTAATGTGGAACTCTCTACTAGTCGAACTCTCTACTAGTCACAATCTTCATGTTAATAGTAAACTGCCACCACAATAATTGGCATTGTTAACTCCATTCCTTTGTAAGCATGAAAAAGAATTTGCTTGAGACTATGGAGACATGAAAGGATTGAACCCAAATCTCTACACACACATAATCTACATCAATGAAGTAATTATACCACTCTGCCAACCTCTGAGAAGAATTAACCCATCCTTAAGAGAAATTGTAAAAACAAAGTTGCAGAAGTTGCTGGATGCTGGTTTTATTTATCTAATCTCTTATAGTAAATGGGTATCACCTTTGGTAATAGTACCTAAAAAGGGGGGTAAATGGATAATATGTGTAGATTATAGGGAATTGAACAATGCAACAAAGAAATAATACTTTCCCTTGCCATTTATTGATCAAGTTCTAGACACCTTAGCTGGTAATAAGTACTTCTCTTTTCTTGATGGATACAACGATTATAACCAAATTAGCATTGCTCTAGAAGATCAAGAGAAGAAAATATTTAAATGTACTTGTGAACATATGTATATTATGTGTTACCTTCTGGCTTATGTAATGCACCAACCACTTTCCAAAGGGCTGTAACCAACATTTTTGCTGATATATCACATGATTGCATGGAAATAGACATGGATGATTTCACCACATTTGGTGTTACTTTTGAGGAAGCTTTGAAGAACTTGGAAAAAGTATTGATCATATGTCAAGAGCACAACCTATCCCTCAATAGTGAGAAATGTTTCATGCTAATGCAAGGAGTGGTGCTGGGACACTTCATCTCATAAGTTGGCATCCAGGTAGACCCTGCAAAAATTGAAGTAATTCTCACATTTCCTACAACTACTAAGAAAAAAGATGTTAGATCCTTTTTAGGACATGCTGGATATTATAGGCACTTCATACAAAATTTTAGTCTGATAGATAGTACACTATACTCCTTTCCTATAAAAGAGGCTGAGTTTACATGGACATAAACCTATGATGAATCTTTCCTGTAGCTCAAGTCCCTTTTGAAAAACATCACAGTACTTAGGGGGCCTAATTGGTCTTTACCATTCCACATACATACAAATGCTTCTGACTATGAAATAGGTGCTATCTTAGGATACAATTTTAATAACCTTGAAAATGATATTTACTATATCAGTAAAAGTTTATATGGCCGAGAGTTAAATTATACATTTACTGAAAAATAATTGCTGACAGTGGTTTATGATTTGAATAAATTATGTCATTGTGTAACAGGATATCCAATCTTTGTTCATACTGACCATCCAACAATCAAATATCTTATGAACAAACCTACCATTTTAGGAAGACTATCTAGATGGCTTCTTCTTTTACAGGAATTTGACATAACCATAATTGACAAGCCATGGAAATAAAATGTAGTAGCTTATTATTTATCTAAACTCCAGAATGATGACATTGATATTTCTATGGTAGATGACACATTCCCTGATGAACACTTGTTCCATATTGCTTTCAAGAGTCCATGATATGTTGATATAGCTAATTACCTTGCAGCTGACAATATGCCTACACATTTCTCTCATAAGGATAGAAGAATGCTTGTTGAGAAAAGTTTTCAATTATCTTGGATTGACAATACATTATTCTATACTGGTCCAGACCAAGTCATGAGAAGGTGTGTACGTGAAGATGAAACATATGATATCATCCATGCTTGTCATGATGAGCCATGTGGAGGAGACTTTGTAACTAAGAGGACAACTTTGAAAATATTAACAACATGTTATTACCGGCCCACACTTCAAAAATATGTAGCCGATTATATAAGAAAATGTGATAAATGCCAGAGGATGGGCCATCCATCAAAATCAGGTGAAATGCCTTTACATCTACAAGTGGTTGCAATACCATTTGATAAGTGGAACATGGATTTCATTGGTCCCATAGACCCTCCATCTAATGGAAAGTCCTACATTTTGGTATGCATAGACTATATAACCAAATGGGTTGAAGTGAAGGCCATGAGCATGCACATGATCATAAGGTAGAAAAGTTCTTGTATGAAGAAATATTCACCCGTTATGGTGTGCCAAGAGAGCTTGTAACTAATCAAGGAGCACAATTCACATCAAACATGATCAAAGAACTCATGAAGGAGTACACTATCAGACATAGGAAATATATTCCCTACCATCCTCAAGCCAATGTTCACACAGAAGTCACTAACAAAGAAATTGAAGGAATTCTAACAAAAATAGTTCACCTGAACTACCGTGAGTGGAGCAACCAACTTTTAGAAGCAGTATGGGCATACAAAACCACATGGAAGAAAACCACATGATTCACTCCATTTGAATTACTGTATGGGAAAGAAATAATGTTACCAATCGATTTCAAGCACAAAACATTGCGTACTGCCCTGGAGTTAAACATTGATCTTCCTGCAGCACAACAAGACAGACTGCTACATCTCAACTCCTTGGATGAAATGCAAAAATCTGCATTGGAGCACACTATGATAGTACAAAAATAGAGGAAGAAGTGGCATGAATCCCATATTAAGAACAAACGGTTTCAAGTAGGTGATTGGGAATTACTCTACGATTCCAGATTCCAAGAGACACCAGGCAAGTTACAAACCAGATGGTTGGGCCCATATGAAATAGACCATGTCTTTGAAAATGGAGTAGTCTAGTTGACAACTATTGATCTAGTACATTTCAAGATATTGGTCAACGACCATCAACTTCATATATATCATTAACCCCATACCAAAGATGGCTTCTTGCAGCAATTCATGGATACAACTCCAAACACACAATAGGTAAAACTTCTTGCAGCAGAGGGTGCAAACCTTCTTCCTGCAACTTCAACATAACATTCCTTCATGTATGTTCATAATAAAAAAATAATTTTCAAATGAAGCTCCATTATTCATTTATATTCTATATTATTGTTTTCAACCCATTCCACTTCTCTACCTTCCACCCACCTATCCTCCACATCATCATCTCTTTTCATATTTCTATATTTCAAATAAGAGCCAATCAACTGATGCATGCATCTACCGCACTTGTTCCACTCTCACCACCTTTTTTGTGCATGCGGTAACCAAATGACAAGTACAACTTTTCAAAAAAATTCCAATTTTAGCATATAGATTTTGGTAATTATATCTAATACTGTGATTAATCTATAATTAAGGTATTATGCCAGTTCCTTACCCTGTGCTAAGCGTGACAACTGTAGATTCTTGTCTTAATTTTCTAGGGGATAGAGAAGTGTATTAAGTTCTCATGTCATTTCTAGTTGTCCCTATCATTTCTCAAGATTACCTGTCAACTCAAATCTGTACTTGTGCCTTGTTTCATTAAGCCGTTTTAATTTCCTGCATAAGTGTCGTACCATAATTCCCAAATAATCCCAACTTTTTTGACTTGATGTGACCCTAAAAGGACATAATTAAGCTATGTGAAAACTTGCACTGAAACTAGCACTTAAAGTTAGAATTTATTCTGTGAAAGTTTCACTATTATTGTTTATGCCAAATACAACAGAAAGATTGCAAAAAAAAATCCATACTTTCAAGAAGTGCAGTTTGAAAGCTTAAATTCAGAGCGATTCAAAGGGAATAAGGAATTTGGAAATTGCAGAGGAGAGGAAAGTGAGAAATTGACAAACTACAATAGAAATTTGAAGGAAAAAATTTGGAACAAATGGGAGGGCAGTTAATGCGGCATGAGCCAGTGGTTCATGGAATTTTTCTCATGGATGTTGAAGCAGTTTGGAGGTTCAATGCGTGCGGATGGTTGGGGTATTTCCTGCAACTAACAAAATTTGATGAGGAGGTAGTAGCAGAATTTATGAGTACATTTGAAGAGGGAAAGGCAACCGTATGGGGTTTAATGGTTGTTGAAATAGAGGAACACATAGAAGAAGTAACTAGATTTCTAGTAATTGGGGAACATTATCCCATTGAGTATGATGCTAGGTCAGCTCGATCCTAGTTTACTCTTCCTATCAACCCTCCATTGGAGATAAACAAGCAAGGATGAAAACACATGTCACCTCCCCCACCATTCAACGATCTGGCAATGCACATTATAAGGTACTTGACGTGTGAGGGAAGATTTTCTCATTTACATGCAAATCATTACAAATTACTTAGCTATGTAAGGCATAGTCTTCCAATAAATGTTCCCAATTTTCTGTATAATATGCTAAGTATTAGTGCCAAGGGGACTCAAAAGGGGAATACAAATTCTATCTCTCACGATTCCCTAATTAAACTATTAGTTGAAAAATCCCTTAGGGAAGTTTCTCCTTTGGCATGGTCAAAATTTGTTCAATTTAAAACCTTACAACCCTAGGTTGAACCTATTGAGCACCTAGTAATGATAATGCAACACCCTTAGAGCCAGCTATATTTGTTGAAACAACCGCCCAAGAAGGGGAATGCAAAAAACTTGAAGAAAATAAAACTTCACTTGCTCCTGAGAGCAATGTCCCTACCTCTTCTCAAAAGAGAGGAAAATGAAAAGTTGGTGAAGGAACTTTAGTTCCTGCAAATGAACCACAAAACCCCACAACTTCAAAAGGGAAGAAAAGAAAATTGGCTCCTGCAGCAACTACTCCTATAGTAGAGAATCCAAAGAAAGCTAGTAAAAAAGAAGGATGTGGAGGTTGCAGAGACTCTTGTATAGAGAAGTCCTTGGATGAAAGGAAAAATTCCTCAAGTATCCCTAGACACTCAATCTGTTCCTTCAGAACAAGCTGCTATAGAACCCCATGTAGAGTATATTCTAGACAATTCCCCAATTCAACCTGAAATCCCAAATCTTTCTCAAAATCTAAATGGGAAGTGTGACGATGAGCTTTCCACAAGTCAGAATGACCCTAGAGAGAGTCATAAAAATGTTCAAGAAGGAAATGAGGAATTACTTCAAATGCCTCAATAGTTAGCCCACTCACACTCTCAAAATTCCTTAGTGCCTTATCAGAGAACTTGATTCACCATTTATTTAGATCAGGCATATAGAGAAGAGAGGAGACAAAATAATCAGTTAGAAGAGTGTGGCCCACCTACTTTGCAAACTCTTCATTTCGGTCTATACAATCAGTTTGTTTTTAATACAACTCTGTGGAGGGAAGGAAGAAAGAAAATGCAAAGAGAGTTAAATGACCAAAAGGAGGAGATAGAAGACCTTAAGAAGCAATTAAAGAGGCAGAAACAAAAAATGGATCATGCCTTGAAATTGGCTGATCAAATTATAACTTGTAGGTTTCCTCCCAGGATATATGCTATTTTTTTAAAAGAACAATTCCTCTTATTTCAACTAATGATGACTTTGAAGGATATAGATTCTAATTTTAAAACAACTCAAGAATTCTATGGTTTGTACCAAACCCTTCCTTCCTGGCAGAAGAACTCGCTTTGTGAATTATATATGCACAACTTCATTATTCTAGAGGAAACTGAGTGGAATCCCTTGCTCTACATAGGAGATATACATCTAAGGGCCTTAATTTCATGGATGCATAATGAAGAAAATTATGAAAGGAAATTAGATAATTACAGGGACCAAGAAAAGATAGAACCACTACCCTTGAGGGCTGAAAGTAGTCATCCCGATGTGCTACTAAGGGATTGGTTCACTCTCACCTATGGGAGCATAAAAGCATCAATGAAGAATAAATTTTTTGATGCCAGATAAGAGGTTCTACGTAGAGTATCAAGGGATTTCCTACTTTACCTTTCAAAGATCCCTGGATGGTGCTAGAAATAGATGGAATAGATTTCCAGAAGTATTCAAGAAAGCAGAACCACATAGTCCTATTAACCTTGATGCAAAAATACACATGGCGCCAAAATATATATAGTTAGGGAGATAAATTAGGCCTGAGCTTTGGTGTCCCCTAACAATTAAACCACCAATGCTTCTATGTCCCCTATATGACATCAATGCTACGAAGTTAGACCATCTACAAGAAGATTACATGATGGACTTCTGGGAGAAAACTAGATGGTTCTACTACACCTTCAAGAGCATGATAAGGGGGAAGACAGAGGTTGGACAATTAAGGGGAATTACAAAGAAATGTAATCCTTGAGGACAAGAATTATACTTGTAGGGGGTAGATGATGGGACAATAATTTATCTCTATTTTATGTTAATTTTTATACTCTATTTTTAAATATTACCAAGATATTTATGAACCTTTAAGTATTTGAACTTGTGATCATGCTATAAGTATAGTCTGAACCACTAAAGCCTATGTGTAGTTAGTAATGACATATTTTGATAAACATTATATATCTATCATAGTATTTCATATAAATATTTGAATGTGTGTTCTAATATTTGGATTGAGTTGAATAGTTGACTTGAGTATATATCTGCATGTGCTACTAAGCTACCAAAAAAGAGGAGCGGCTTGAGAGTGTATCAAAAACATTGAAGAGGAAGAGATGAAGTCTCAGTTGTGATGGGGAGAACCATTATGAACCCATGAGACATGTCAACTACATTGGAGGAACCATCATCTCAGGAAATATAGGAACATAACTCTGCTATATTTTGTCAACGGTCAATACTTTGTTGAATTGGTTATCCAGACTTTATGACATTCTGTCATGGGCTGTTATATTCTCCTTTCTCTATGGCATGATTTAGTCAAACTTTATCTGTATGCTTTGAATAAACATCAATCCTCTATATAAATGGATTTGATTGTTATTTTGTAGTTAGTTGGATAATATACTATTGTTGCATTTGCAAAACAAAGTTACTCTTTCTGGTTTCGTGCATTGTTTTCATTATGACGTAATCACTTTCTGGTAATATAATGAAGGAGTGATTTTTGAGTTATATTCTGTGTTAGTAGTTAGTAGAAGCCAACCAAGGGGGCCCACTTGGGAGGTGGATTAGATTAGAATATGTTAGAGTTTCTTTAATCATTTACAACATTTTAAGTAGAGTTAATTGTTTCCTCCTACAACATTATAACTCATGTATGTTCCTGCATCACTTGAGAGTGATAGTTATAGTGAATGCTTTGGGTTGATAGAATAGTTTTGAGTTGAGTTTATGATTTTTAGCATTAATTTCATTAAGCAACTGTGTGTATTTACTTTCATGTAGCAATAGCGTAGGTCTATTTCATGTATTTTTCCTTCCTATAACATAAGTGATATGACTCTTTGAGAGACTTAGTACACAAATCGTGTTGTCTCATTTCAAGTATATGTCCCTGGGTTGACAATTCAAAGGCACTTCATGATAGGAAAAGTAATCCTTAGTTTGAATACACTATTCCTAGGAGAAGCTTTGGCATGATTATTGGTACCTATTGTGGGGATGTTCAGACCACATAGATATGTATGCACTAGATCCCACTTCCCTTTCATTGAGTAAGATTTTATTTTGAAACTTCTTCTAGTTTGTTTCCCCATTACACATTCTCTACACATGGTGTTAGATGGTTTCACATTCTTTGGTAGATCTCTAACAAAATTATTCACACTTTCCTTCTCAATATTATCAAAATTCACATGACAAAATATTCTATGCCATAACCAAATTTCATCAACCTTTGCAACAAAATAGGAAGTCTCAGATGCATTCAATTCAAATACATTACCTCTTGAATTTGTACCAGATGCAATCAATTCTCCTGACTTATTTCTGGTAGACAATTTCCCATCAATGAATTTCAATTGATAACCTTTATCCACTAGTTATTTAACACTTAGATAATTATGCTTAAGTCCATTAAAAAGTAACACATCGTCAGTATTAGTCTTTCCATCCAAAGAAATATATCCAACTCCAATGATAAGGTTAGGAGTATTATCACCAAATCTCACAACACCACCATCATACTTTGTTAGCTTAAAAAATTTATTTCTATCTCTAGTCATATGGTGTGAACAACCACTATCTATGGCCCATTCAGATTTCTTTTCAACATGTGACACTAGGGCTCTCTCTTCATGAATAGGTTTATCATCCTTGATAGAAATAAATCCAATCTCATCATAATTAATATCATCATTAGAAACACCTTCACTAGCATAGTAACATTCCTTATCCTTGGAATACTAGGTTTATAAAACTTTGATTTATGCTTAGAAACCCTTGTAGGACATCTAGATGCAAAATGACCTATCTTGTTGCATGAAAAACATTTTAGAGGTAACTTTCCTTCAAACTTACCCTTACATCTATTTTCTCTTCTAGAAATTAGGGCCATAATTCCATCCAACTTTCTTTCTTCTTCCTGTATCTGTGCCCACTCATCAACATACTCACCAAGTTCTCCTCTCAAGTCACTTCTGCTGGTACTTGCAGTCCCTAGTAAAGTCTTTTTTATTTTTATGCATAGTCACCTTAAATGTTGTCTCAACTTTGGGTAATGAATCTCCCACTTCTGCGGCCTCAAAGGTAGTTAGTTTTGCAATCAAAATCTCTCTATTGAAGTTCATCGTCAAAGGTATGATCTCTTCTATAACAACTACATTAAATCTCTATACATATGCTCTAATATTCTCATCATCTTTCATTTTTAGATTTCCATCCTTTTCTTCGAGTTCTACAACTTTGCCTTCTTAGTAAAATTATCTCCTTCATATAGTGTTTCCAATCTTGCCCAAATGTCATTTGCAGAATATAAATATTTAACCTCTGTAAATTCACCTTCAGAGAGTGCACTGATTAGTACTTCTCTTACAAGCATGTTATATAAAAATATCTTCTTTTCATCATTGGTATCTTTGTCTAGTTCATCCTCAGCCTTCATCTGTACATATTTATTTGTAATCATCCAGTAGTCGATTCCCAAGCATAGTAAATGTGTTCTCATCTTGTTCTTCCAACTGTCAAAGTTTTTAGGATCAAACTTTGGACTACCCTTCCTATAAAATCCCATCCTCAGGATCACCTCAAGATTTTAAGATATTTCTCTGAGGACCAGATTCTTTGATACAAATTATTATGAATAACATTCCACTAACACAACTGAGAGGGGGGGGTGGTGAATTAGTTATGAGACATATTTTTAAACATTAAACATTAAACATTATAAGCCAGAACTTTAATCTAAATGATAACACAATTAATGCAATACCATAACACAATCCTTTGTTGTTGAGGAAACCCTATTAAAGGAAAAACCCCGGTGGGAATTAGCACCCACAAATAATCTACTAAGAGTATAGTTTCCCTGCTAAAAGATTTATCTCTGTTAGGAGCTTATTAATGAATTATAGTACATAGTCCTTGTTAAAGGACATACCCTATTAGGAGTCAAGAGTAATAGTAGGCTCACTTCACATACACACTGCCTAAATAAGGTCAAATCCACCCTTAGGACTTACTGTTTGAAATACAAGTGTATACAAGAAATATACAATCCAATGAACCCTTTGATAGAAACTATCTTTGCTTGATTAGTTACAATGAAGTCTCTTAATTACATCCTCTTCTCTACATCCAGCAGACTTCACATAAACAAGCTTGCAGCATCCAAGCTTCATTTTTCCTCACTTTCCATAAAAGAAAACAACTTTCTTTTAAAAAAATTTACAATAAGCAAATAGGTCGGCCAATTAAGAATTCCCCAATGCATAAATAATTACTTAACCCCTTGCTAAGATACACACAATACTTATAACAAGTAAACATCAATTAAAATTTATCAAATATAATCCAAGGTCCATAATCCACGCTCACACTCCATAATACATGCTACATCTTTGAAGTTGGCCCCAAATAGGTCTCCTTCAGAACACATGCCATAGATGATGTCACCACGAGTCATGCCACCCAAAAATCATAATAAACATTCCTCAACATGTCTCCTGACATTCCCCAAGATTGCATATCATGAATCCTTATCGCACGCAAGTTATCCTCAAAATATAGAGGCTAACTATGTTAAAGATCAGTCATAGTCCAGTAACTAGTTTTCACTAAAACATCTGTAACTCACTCCATCTGAAATAGTAAGCCATACGACCTTATAAATAAGATCACAACACATACTTGTACATATAACCATCTTCACTCATGATGAAACAACCATATAGTACCCGTACATTTCTGTCAGTCACCCAACAATATTAATAAAAAGTATGTTTTGCCTTCATAGAAACATATATTGACATCAGTGAAAAAAAGGAATGCCAACAATAACAACAAAAGCAAATTCCAACACCAAATACTATTAGTTCTGTTTCAATTAAAAAATAATATGTTTAGTCAAAAGTTTGTAGGCGTCCCATTTTTTGAATCTTATTTCACTAATTTTTTTACCTTTTTTAAGTGGTGGGTTCCAATTTTTCTTGGAGGTTTTTACTTATTAATAAATTATGGTATAAAATATTTAAACCAATAAGAGATGAGAAAAAAAATTAAAACATTTCCTAAAGTTTTATTTATATTCATTCTCGGTTGAGCTATATTTTACAAGAAAGAGCACTGGAAAGACATCTCTCACATTGGGGTTTTACAGGTGGTGCTAGAAGAATGATGTTAGAAATAAATCAGTATCTGAGATATTAATTGTGCTAGCCATGCATTAAATAGAAGCTACCAACTCATTACCACTTTAGATTTATTCACCTCAGACAAATGAAGTCTAAACAATTCGTCTATTGTGACAAATTCTAGAAATTCTCTTGTGGCAACAAACTCTCACTAGAAGCATGAAAAATAGTAATTGTTCCTCCTCTATTATTCTATTTGTTTGATTTGCCTGCAGTTGTATGTTTTGGGCATGACCATTCTTCATTTTTGAGTTTTGGTTTCTAATTTTTTATTTTCAGTTCTTAGATTTTGTATTTATCTTAGATTTTGTATTTGTCTAGCTTTTGGGTTTGAATTGCAATTTTTTGGTGGTTTTATGTTTATCTTGTTTTTAATTTTTAATTTTTAATTTTTTATGTTGGTGGTCACTTTTCAATGGGCACGGAAGTAGGAAACAATAGCAAGGACTATATGCTGAGTGGAGATGTGGCTAGAATATAGTGAGTACATTTTATACTCTGTCCTCTTTTAGTTCTTTCATATTGAAAAATCTATTTGTTCTAAGTAGCTCATTTGCAAGAGAGTTTGGTGTATATATTATATTGAAATTTATATGTTTTAAGTATTTCATTTGCAAAAGATTTTGGTGCATATTATATTATAGGGTTTTTCATCCATTCAGTTGAATGACATAAACATTTTCTTTCTCCATCCTCTTTTTATTTTTCTATAGTATTTAAAATTGTTAGGGTAGGGTAGTATCAAGTGGGCTACCATGAAATTTCCAATTTGGATAGGGATTCACAATCTTATTATGTAATTAGCCTGTAAGTTTATTATTTCCAGAATAACTATGGAGGATTCATTAGTAGCCCTTTTTGACAGACATTTTAGTAGTAATTCTTGTTAATTCTACTTAGGATTAGTCTGCACCTAGTAGACTACACCTTACAAGTATACTTGGGTTTCTTTATTAGTTCCTTTATGCAAAGTATTCAGTGGTCAGAATTCTTATTTTGAGATTGTTAGATAGCATTACAATTTTATGTTATATATTTGTGATTAATATATTTCATGGTTGCGTTGTAGTGAAAGTGCAATGAGCGAATGTAAACAAATTGCACCGATATAAAAAGTTTTCCTATCATCTCATTTGTTGGCTCTTCCAGCTGCACTTTAGGTAATATTAGTAAAATGCTATGAATGTTTGGCTACCTCCAATGCCCACCTCTACTTTCTTATGTACTCTTATATCTTTTCGCGCAACACCTAAAATTTTATTAAGTAGACAAGTGTATATAATTGACCATGCTTATGTTAATGCCTTAATTGTGAATGCTAGGTCGTTGAAGCCAGACCCATTTCTGTGATTTCAATGAAAGCTTGGTAGCTAAAGCCAGATCCATTTCCATGATTTCAATAAATATTTGGAATATTAGATGTTTGATTTATTTTTTCATAATCATCTCTTTTTTGGATTCTCTGACTTATGTCATTGTTTAGGATGTCTCTCTATTCTCTTAAATAACAATTATAAGGCTTAAATTCTCATGTTAATATTCTTTATCAATAGTCCCAACTTTGTTTTATTGTTTTTATGAAATCCAAGACTTAAAAAAAAATATTGAAATAGAAATGTGTTGTCAGCAATTTGAAACACCTGGAGACCTTGCCATTTTATTAAAGTTGGGGGTTTATGTTTCTAGCTAATATTTTGACCGAAAGGCATGATAATCAAATCATAGATTTGATGCTTATGAAGAGTTTTTCTTATAGTACGCATAAATTTATTATAGTTCTGACACAAAACATTCTTAGGAAATTTTAGAAAAGTAAAGGAGAGTGGAGGAGTACCACTAGTCATTTGCATGTGCGAGTGATGCACAAAGTTTTTATGGTCTAAAAGAGCCTATAGTGAGTAGAGATTAAGAAGATTGGAAAAACAACACGACAAGCACAATTTACTTGTATCCCCCAAATTATGTCTTATGGGGCAATAAATTTGGGTATGATTTTCTATAAGGTATGTGTGAGACTCAGATAAATGGACTGGTTGTACTAGAGTGCGTTGGGCTGCACCAAGCGTACCTTGGGTTTGAGTACACACAATTTTAACCAAGCATGTGTATTGTGGAAACTTTTTAGATGACCATTTAAGTTAATGAAAATTTGTAAATCTTTGTTATTTCATATTTTATGTAGGACACCTTACAATTATGTAGCCTGGAATGTTGGACTTAATCTAAAATCTATAAAAGGGAAAATATAAATAGAAGGATAGATATATCTACCATCTCATTTGAGATTTAAATGGATATGAATGTGTTGGAAGCAACTTGTCTACAATTTAGACTACTCATAAAATGTGGTTTTAGGCAATTCGAGATGCATATTCTCAAGAGTACCAAGGATGCCTTTGATTTGGCATTGACGACCTATTGAAAATTATCCTTCATAGGATGGTGATGTCTTATCAAGATTATAAGTAGCACTTTGTTAAAGAAACAATTTGTAGAAACAATTTGAAAGGTAACCTTCAAATAATTGTATCTGAAGTGAGAGGTTGCTTTAATGCAATTTCTATATGGGGTCAGTGTTTCTCTATTCTTTTGATTTACATATTCATTTTCCAATGAGACTTTACTAGTAAGATTTATTATTTTTGGTTTGTTTCTTTCTTGTTTTGGAACTTATATTGATATGTTGCTTGCATTTCTGAACAATGCAAAATTCCATTTTTCATGACTTTTATTGTTAGAATCGTGAAAAAATTCAATACTCACAAAGTCTTTTTCTCAAGGATATTATCATGTCTTGATTATACTTGTATTCTATATAATTCATTTTGGAAGCTTTGGTTTTCATAGAGTATTTATGTTACCTTATTATTTATGGAATTAATCCTAATAACTAATGATTTAATGAAAATGTAGGCCACTGTGGCATCCAAATATGTCTATAGAAGAACTTAATGTTAAAGAAACACATAAACAAATGTCCAGATTTGTATAAGAAACATTGCAATGAAAAGCTACCCTACAATGTGGGTATGTACACCTAATTCATCAGACTTTAGAAAAATTCATTGCTATTGTTCTAATTTGAATCTAATTTTTTATTATAAATGTATTGTCAAATTTGATAGTACAAGTCATTTTAAAATAAAAATAATAATCTCAAATTCTATATTATTAGTTATACTTCAAAATTAAATAACCTTACTTTATTTTTATCATTTAGAAACATTGCTTTATCTATTTACAAATTACTAACAATGATATTTTGTTCCTCTTTAAAATCATGAACCAATATAAGAACTAATTTTCTATTGAGGGATCCTGGATTAATAAGAACAATGCAATTAAATAAATATTTGGAATGAGTTGTGAAGGTTATTTTTGAAATAAACACATGTTATCAATTATTATTATGTGGTCCATCGTATTTGGCTTGAAATACATACCAAATTTATGCTGCCATAAACTTTTAATCTAAGTTGGATCAATCCTAACCAAATCTGTGAATATGCTCAAGAATGATGTAGATTGTTGGTTCATCAACATGAATCAAAAGTGAATTAGTATATCACTGCATTGATCTTGCCTCAACTGATACAACTAAAATTCTGAATTTAAGCTCAAAATAGAAAAAAATATGTTCTTTCCAGACCAATATGAAATAGATCTTAGGAATATACATCAAGAAGGTGTTGACATTAAGATTAAATCGACAGATATTGTGAAACTTAACATGGTTTTGTTGAGTTAGTTTGGAGTATATATCAAGTTCTTAATTTAGAATGAATTTGTAGAAGGTTTTGAAAAACTCTTGTTGAATTAGTATGGATGAACTTGAATTAAGACACATTTTCATCAAAATGGGATCCCCTATTACTAATAGAAAATAGATCTTATTTTAATTCAGATTCTTTGATTACTAGGGAAACAACTAGTTTTTTTTTAAACAAGTACATTCAACATTATCTATACCAGAAAGAACTAAAGTTTGCAATACAATCAATTACCAAAAGACTGGTTTTGAAGCAAATAATCTCATTTCTCTTGAAGCAAGTAATCTCACTGCTCAAAATCGAAGATTTCCATCAAGAATAGCTATACAGGTTCTTAATCAACAAGACAAGCTCAGAAGCATGCTTGATAGTCATTACACCAAAATCTTGGTCTCCTCTAATTTCAACGATCACAAGTTCCGAGGAAGAAGTTAATAGTGACACTTTATTATATTATGTAAATCTTCATTTATGCTTTCAAATCAAACACTTATCGACATATTCCTTGCACCTCCTTTAGATGTAAGTGCTAGTGTTATTCACTTAATTATTTTTATATAGTATGCATTGTAAATACTTATAATACTAGAAGAGTTAATTAGTGATAATAGTATGAGAATACATACCCAATTCCTTGCTTAGTCGTGTATTGTCTTATTGCAAGAATATATGCTTAAACTTTGTCTTTAAGTATTTTTACTTTATCTTACGAGTATTATTCACTTTATTTCTTCACATGGTATGCAATTTAAATGTTACTGATACTTGAAGGGTCGATGAGTGAACAGGGTATGTGCATACGTATGAAATTGCTTGTCTTGACTGTCTACTCATTGATTCCCAGAATATATGCTTGTACATGGGTTTTAGGTTTTAGTCTTCTCTCTTCCAATTAGTATTTTCTAACATGCATTTTTCATGAGTAATCATAATATATATATATTTTCTTCATTCCCGATATCTTCTTATCATCACTCTCAAATGCATTTAGTATATCTTATTCCATTGATACGTGTCTTTGGCATTTCCACGTGTAATGTCTTTCTTATCTTCTAAGCTCATTGTGTTTCTAAGAAATCACGTTTGGCTTTATATGTAGTTTATAGGGATGAGTCGACATGTGGGTTCAACTATGGACATGTCAACTCCTTTCTTGTTTAGTTTATTTTTAATGTTGTGTTTCTAAGCAATCACGTTTTTCTTTATATAGGAAACTTATGGGGACGAGTCGACATAATGGTTCACCCATGGACATGTCGACTCCTTTCTTGTTTAGTTTATTTTTAATGTTGTGTTTCTAAGAAATTACGTTTGGCTTTATATAGGCAGCTTATGGGGATGAGTCGACATGTTGGTTCACCCATGGAGATGTCAACTTCTTTCTTGTTTAGTTTATGTTTAATGTTGTGTTTCTAAGCAATCACGTTTGGCTTTATATAGGTAGCTTATGGGGATGAGTCAACATGTCGGTTTACCCTTGGACATGTCGACTCCTTTCTTGTTTAGTTTATTTTTAATGGCGTGTTTCTAAGAAATCACGTTTGGTTTTCTATAGGTAGGTTATGGGTATGAGTCGACATGTCAGTTCACCCATGGACATGTCAAATTCTTTCTTGTTTATTTTATTTTTAATGTTGTGTTTCTAAACAGTCACGTTTGGATTCATATAGGCATCTTATGGGGATGAGTCGACATGTCGGTTCACCCATGGACATGTTGACTCATTTATTGTTTAGTTTAGTTTTAATGTTTTCCATTGACTACTTCCCTTAGTTGATAACTTTAAAGGGAGATAAATTTTATCGTATTATGTAAGTTCATTTAGGATTATTTTGTAACTTATATTATATTAACTTCATTTAGTCAACTTTTAATTTGTCCTTTGAATTATATTAACATTTTATTATTTAGAATGTGTACTATTTAATTTTTATTTTGTATTTATTAAAAATAATAACCATTAATTTCTATTCTTGATTTCATTATTGAATATTACCAATATTATTTATGTATTATATACAATTGTTTACTAGCAACATTGATTAAAATTATTTACAAGTATATATAGTTTTAGAGATAGGAGATAAATATGTATTCAAGCAATTCATATGTCTGTATATTTTAAAATATATATATCAATTATGGCTCATGTCATACAACCACCTCAAAAATTGCCGATACTTATGTACAAATGTATCATTCAAAAAATGTCAGTACTTATGCACAACTCCTCCAATTAAAATTCTTAAATTCTTAAAGTTATAGTGACTACTAGAAGGTTCTTCCTAGATTATGTCTTAACTATTGGTACATGATATAATTATTAATGGGATTTTAGTTAATATTTTTATAATTTCTTTAAAATCAATAAAGGGGGGGTCAGGTGAGCAAAGAGTGAATGGTAATTTGAACATGGGTGGTAACTAGTGTTGTTCCCCTATATAGAATAAATAACTCCTCTCAACATTTCTAATTTTGATGCTCATCATCTAAGACCCACACTAGCTCTTGTCCAATTATCCCTAACCTTACCTTATGGATCTTCCAAATTTACAATTTAAATTATAAATGATAGGGTGACTTGAGCATCAACAAGGTTACTCAAGTGGCATGTCCTAGCAATAGGGGCAAATTTGATTAGTAAACAGGCAATCTCAAAATTGATATATGTGAAATTTGAATTCAAGTTTTTATCATCTTAAGCCTATTTGACTTCCCACTTTATCTACTTATTTCATATATTTAGCTTCTCTTCAATTGTGAATTAAATTGACATTCCAAACCTACTTATATATCCCATAGAATTTTTTCATTACTTATTGGTCACCTTATGTAGGAATCTCTCTCTCTCTCTCTCTCTCTCTCTCTCTCTCTCTCTCTCTCTCTCATAGTTGTATGAGAAGGTTAGAAAGAGACAAGGTTAGTTCTTGAATTATCTAATTCAAAATCCAATGTATTCTAACAACTTCCATTCTTTACACAAACTTTGTAATTTCTCCATAGTTGTCTTGTAGCTTAAAATATTTTTGTGCAAAATATACAACACTCTACCATTTATCTAGTTGTTTAGTTTCCCATTTTCCTTGCTTCTTCCTTCAAGTGGATAACCCCCAAGTCGTAGAAAAGATAAGATTACAAAATTTAATCTGTAAGGACATACATTTCATAAGCATCTCATTAATAACTTGAATTTTCAATAGATTTTAGGTGTGAAGTTTCAATTATTCTCTTTTAAACTATTAAAATAGTTTATTTTGGTAAGGTTGAATTAGAATATCTATTCTTTTCTTTCAAATTATTAAAATAGTTTCCTTGGTGAGATAAATTGGAATAAAAATAGAATATAAGAACTATCTTCTATCTTGTTCAATTCTATGCCAATTTCTCACTATAATCATGAATTTAGCATCAATTAGATAGGATTTATTTATTTTGTTAATTAGATTAAAATATATTAATTATGTATCTTAGATTCATTTTAATAGTGATTTATTATTATTATTCAAACACCATCAATGATATCAACAACACAATTGTTTAAGAGGAGACCCTTTTATGAAATGGTGGGGCTTCTTTTCTGTAGAGCCAACAACCAAGGTTCAAACCTCACAGGGTAACTCTCCACCGTGTCAACGATGGATAGTTTCTTACCTTTGTGTTCATACACTAAATTTTTTATGGGATACCCTTTTGTGAAATGATGGTGATGAACTATAACTGATTGAATATTTGAAGATGCTAAGTTAACGATCACCAAGACATACAAAGTTAATGCAAGGCATTAAATCAGTTAATGTATTGTATTGTCATTGATGTCAACTTGATATAATCTGTATGGTCATGGACACACTACTAAAGACTTCAAAGAACCAATGAATCACAGGCTATGCTATCAGTAATGCATAAAAGTTAAGTATTCACAAAGTGACTGTATACACCAACGGAGTGCACACCAACGGACAAAGTGAACCAATGAGAGCAAAGTCACAGTGTTACCCGACGAGAAAAAGCACAACATTACTGACGAGCAAAGTCACAGTGCTACCCAACGAGCAAAGCATAGTGTAACCCGACGGACAGAATTATAGTGTTTTCCGACAGACAAAGATCCCAAAGACAATTGAAGTCACACCGATAGAAAGCCAGTTGTCACCGATAACTAACTGAAGTATTGACCGACAGAACAAAGAGTTTAGAAATGAAAAAATGCTTAGCTATCAAGAGCTGAAAATAGACTTAACTGGTACTTATCATTGTTTTAATCGACAAGATAAAGCCGGAGATAAGTAAAGGATTTAAAGCTGCTTTGTCCAGTTGGCAAGAAGATCTCTACGAGATTAAACTGGAGTTTTTCTTTAAATCTGATTGGTGAGAATTATGGATCACGCCAAGATCAAGAAAGCCAAGAAACAGTGAAATCATGTCTATATAAGAGACAAGCTTATTCATTATGAACGGGGGAGTGACAAGAGAATAAATGCTGAAGAGATTCTGAAGGAGAAGAAAGTCTTCATTCAGACCTGATCAATCAAGTTGAGGAAAGAGCTAAATTCTGGAGATACCGACGAACAATGATACAATATCACAGAGCAGAATAGTGTGTAGAAAAGGTATTGAATTGATAAAATTGATCAGAAAGGTAATGCACTTACAATAGATTTGAAAATCTGCAATTCAAGTTGTATATGTGAACAGATCAATTTATTGTTTCAGTTTAACCATTGAAGCATCAAGTCTCTTAACCGAGCATGACTTAAAAGTCTTTTCTAATTGAGATACATCCCTAGGAGTATCAAAAAGTTTGATCATACAAAGTAGCATTGGATATGCCTGATACCTATTGACAGGCCAAGAGAGTGTTTGATCAAGGATGATAGCATTAGATGCTAGATACTAAGTGACAAACTATTCATTCTAATCCTCTAACAAGGTCACACATAACAGTTTTTTTGTAACCTTTAACAGGGTTGGCTCTTAACCGAGCTCACTTTAGAAGAGTGAAAATTTGGGGTACCGATCCTAGTGGGTTTTCCCTTAACAGGGTTTCCATGTTAAAAATCCATGTGTTAATGTGTCTATGAGTCATTACTTTACTGTTTTACATTTCACATAAGTAAATATGGATTGATCGGTATACGCTAGTTATTTACTGTGTTTCGGTAAATAGAAAGACTGCTTATTGGTAAACATACAAAAGAAGGTTTTACAAAGCATTCCGACAAGTACTAATTTGATATAAATATTTCAAGGCATTAATCTTATAGGACTAAAGATAACTAGAGGTATAATTTTGTGGTACTAAGTTTGAAGGGTTGATTTAAAGATTAATTTTTGAGGCCACTGATTCACCCCCCCTCTTAGTTATTACTAAAAATTAGTATCAGAGCTTGTGTGCTTAGAAAAGGAGTTTAACAACTCAAGCTAAAGATCACAAGATGAATAGACGAGATGTGCCCAAGTTGAACAAAGACAACTTTGCTTCACGGAAAAGAAGGATAAGACTCCACTTATCAGGTATTGGAAATGATGTTACTCAATGCTTAGATACTGAATATGTGTTGCTCACAGGAGGACTCACAATTGAACAAATGAGAGAGAACCATGAGCACAACTACATGATAATAGAGCTTGCTTCCTCACTCTCCGATGCTGAAATTGAAGATATCAAAGCATGCACAACTGCAAAGTAGATGTGGGATAAATTGAATCTTGTACATGGTGGTGATAAAAATATTCTGAGAGCCAAGGTAGAAAGCCTTAGAGGAAAGTTTGATGATCTCAAAATGAAGGAAGGTGAAAACATCACACAGTACAACACAAGAATCAAAGAGGTAGTCAATGCTATCCGAGGAGTTGGAGGTGTACTAGAAGAAGAGACAGTGGTAAGTAAAATTATAAGAACCTTATTGCCTACTTATGCTATTAGAGTATCTGCCTTACAAGAAATGAGAGCAGTAGAAAATAAAAATGTTACTCTAGATAGTTTGATTGAAAGACTGATTTCATTTGAGATGAATAAATTTGATAATAGTGTCTCACCAAACATAGAGTCTACATTCAAATATTCTTTGAGAATAAGTAAATCAAGTCATAAACACACTATGATAAAAGATAGTGATAGTGAAAGTGAAGAAGAAGATCTTGATGAAATTGAAGCACTTATGGCTAGAATAATGCAGAGTGGCACAAGTAAATACAAAGGTAAATTACCACTTGTTTGTTTTAATTGTAAAGAGATTGGACACTTTGCTGCAAGATGTCCAAACAAGAGAAAAGATGACAGAAGTAATGACAGGTCATTTGAAAAGAAGTTTGACAAAGGTGCTAACCGAGATTACAGAAGCAACTAAAAATCAGAAAGAAGAGATACCCGAGACTACAAGGACAAAGGAAAGAAGGCCAGTTACCTAGCTAAATGTAAAGATGAAGATACTGACACCGAATCTGATGAAGACATTGAGATGGTGTTTGTGGAAGTAAAAGATGATTCAGATAAAGATGAGGAAAGGTATGTAGAAACTGCACTCATATATAAAGTTAGTAAAAATGATGTCTAGATCATAGATATTGGTTGCACTCACCATATGACCGGTGACAAAAAAAAGTTTGAGACTTTTGAATACTATAATGGTGGCTCAGTAAGAATGGGTAATGATACACCTTATACAGTTGAAGGTAAAGGAAATATAATGTTGAATAACTTGATAAAATGTGAAAATGCTTATTGGGTGAAAGGATTGAATTATAATCTATTGAGTGTTTCTTAGTTGAATAATTCTAATCACAGAGTAGCATTTGAAAATAAGAAGGCAAAGATATTCAATGAATCAGGAAGGCTGATTGGTACCAGTGAGCAGACAAAAGGTAACTTATTCTATCTGAATGATACTGACACCTCTTGCTTAATGGCTAGAAATGAAGACATATGGTTGTGGCATAAAATATTGTGTCATGTAAATTTTGACAACATGATAAAGATAAGAAGAAAGATAAATGTAAGAGGCTTACCGATGATGACTAAGCCCGACAATATCATGTGCAAAAATTGTCAAAAAGGTAAGATGACAAAGTCTAGTTTCAAAAGCAAAACCCATACATCTGATGCCATTCTAGAATTA
>MU223473.1:3600712-3617638 GCA_018584345.1 Thuja plicata
AGATACTAAGTGAAAAAATATTCATTTAAATCCTCTAACAAGGTCACACCTAACAGTGTGTTTGTAACCTTTAACAGGGTTGGCTCTTAACCGAGCTCACTTCAGAAGAGTGAAAATTTGGGGTACCGGTTCCAGTGGTTTTTCCCTTAACAGGGTTTCCATGTTAAAAATCCATGTGTTAATGTGTCTATGAGTCATTACTTTAGTGTTTTTCATTTCACATAAGTAAATCTAGATTGATCGGTATACACTAGTTATTTACTATGTTTTGGTAAATAGAAAGACTACTTATCGGTAAACATATAGAAGAAGGTTTTACAAAGCATTCTGACAAGTAGTAATTTGATATAAGTATTTCAAGGAATTCATCTTATAGGACTAAAGATAACTAGAGGTATAATTTTGTGGTACTAAGTTTGAAGGGTTGATTTAAGGATTAATTTTTGAGGCCACTGATTCACCCCCCCTCTAAGTTATTATTAAAATATGGGGCTTCTTACTTGTAGAGCCAACAACCATGTTTCAAACCTCACAGGGTAACTCTCCACCATACCAACAATGGAGAGTTTCTTATCTTTGTGTTCACACACACATTTTTTTAGGGGAGACTGTTTAGTGAAATGGTGATGCTTCTTACCTATAGAGCCAACCAAGGTTCATACCTCATATGATCACTCTCTACTGTGACAATAATGGAGAGTTTCTTACGTTGGCGTTAACACAAAAAATATTTGACAATCAAGGTTCAACTATAGGGATTCTTTCCTATAGTTCTAACAATCAAGGTTCAAACCTCATGGGTTCACTCTCTACTATGTCAAAAATGGAAATTTATTTACCTTGTAGTTAACACACCAAGTGTTTTGAAAGAGAGACCCTTTAGTGAAATGGTGAGGCTTCTTTCTTTTAGAGACAATAATTTGTTGGAAGCCTAATATGGGAAAGCAGTAACTAAGAGAGGGGGGTGAATTTGCTTCTTCTTCTTCTTCTTCTTCTTCTTGAATTTGCTTCATGATAGGTACCAAATCTCTTGGCCTCTCTATCAATGTCCTCTGCAAGCAGAGCTGTGATAGTTGCAGATGTTTCATCTATGCTTACATCATAGTGTAATGTCCTTAGCCATGGTACCCTCGGTACTACAACTTTCACATAGGTGTTATCAGTATCAAATAGAAAGCAAACATTGTTATAATGTTTCTCCACTAGTGATACTGAGATTCTTCTCCTTAGTCTCATATTTTTCTTAAACTCCACAAAATAATTTCCCATAACATTATCAAAATTCTCTCCTAATTACTGAATAAACTCATTTATTTGAACTTTTATTGGTCGGTCCTGACTCCATACAACATCTGCTATAGTAGGAATAGTATTCTATACATATAAGAATATGCAAACAAGTAAGGAATGAAACTTAAACATAGAGTTATTTGCCTTCCTTATTGCTAATAGGTTCTCAGAAAGTTGAGTCATTTGTAACTTGGTAAGATCATAGGTATGACCCCTTTTCACTATTTTCCATGCTTGATCAATTGCTATAAATGGGACACTATCCGATCTGCTGGATTGATATAATTTTTGTGAAATGATTCTGACTCCGAAATCAATTTTTAGATTGATGATCATAGAAATTTTCATGCCTTGTTTGTTCCACTTGACCAAAGTGAACTTTTTAATATCCTCCTTTTTCTGACTGCGCATTGTATGCTTCCCTTGCACAATGGGATAACTAGTAACTCGATGAATAATGTCTTTGGTAATCTTTATTGGTCGATTTTCCAATACAAATACATATTATGTGTTCTTCTCAACACAATCCTGATCCATTCAACCTTAAAGTTGCGCAGGAATTCTAGGGCACAAACTAACCCTTTCTCGGCAATATGCTAATGATTAGCCTTTAGAACTCCATTTTCACATAATTTGTCATAATCTTCCCTCAATTAAAAGTCTCCAACTTCTCCAAATTTACACATATAACATGTTTTTCACATCATGGATCATAAGTACCTTAGGTGCAATCGATGATAGGGCTCCTATAAGATCTCCCTTCATCATAGTTTCAGGAACAACTAAGAAGTTTGGCGGTGCACACGCATCACTCCTGACCAACTGAACATTCACCACTCACCTTGTCTTGTCTTTTCACACCAACAGATGAACTTGCTTCCATTGATGCAAGTAAGGGTTCATGAAAAAAGTTTTGTGTAACTTGTCAACAACTGGCCTACAACCTTTTAATACTAGCCAACAATGCACAGGTGGAATCTTTTCAAACTTAGCTCAAATCACTCTTGAATCGCTTTAGACTACTTTTAAAACTCTAAATTGCCATGTGAAATGAAGAATGAATGCCTGAATTGATTATATACCCTCAAACGGTTAGATTAGGTCTTCAATAAATGCTTTGTACAGTGGTAGGTGGATAATAGATGTCCTCGGTCTTTGATTAAGTAGCTCATTTATCACACACCACTCGGTCAGAACAACGACTCGGTCACTACTAACACTCGGTTGACTAACACTCGATCGATATATAAGCTTGGTCGGTATGAAAGCTTGATATGTGCTGATATTGATGCTCGACATCAAATATTCATTACAATTATTTTTCTCAATTCTTATATCAGATCTTTCCTAATGCATCTTAACTTAAGCAGATATGGACTTAATATATCTTATGTTAGGAACTGGTGTAAAATATGGCATTTGAGAAAACAGTTCCTTACATACCTTTCTTCTTCGTTTGAAGTAGTGTGATCACCTGATCCATTGGATTGGGTGATAGCTTCTTCACTTGATCCACTAATACTTGCTTCTTCTTTATTTTTCCATGTCAGATTCATTTGATTCCTTATTCTCTCAACAGTAGGTTTTGGGGCTTTGGTCTTGCGATCTCTCTTGGTATGACCGATCTTGTGACAACTGTAGTAGACCATACTTATGTTAATCCAACTTTTGGATTTACCTCTAAAGTGTGTACTTATACAATTCTCTCCAACATGACCATATTCATTACAATAATGACAACTGTGCTTTGTATTATAATCCCAATTTAATATGTTACCTTTCCTTGGTGTATTGCCTTGTTTCATTGATTTCCATTTGGATTTTGCACTAGATCTGCAATCTTGGGTTCTATGACCAAATTTATGATAATTATAGAAATGTCCTTGGAGTCTAGGTGAAGTAGGTGTATTGCTAGTCTTTGACCTGCATTCATGTGTCTGATGTCCATGCTTCATATAATTAAAAAAAATATCCATTGAATTTAGGTTTAGGATTTTACTTACTATACTTTCTTCGGCATATGTATGTTGTGTGGCCTAGTTTCCCACAGTGATAACATGTAGGCTTGTTGTTCTTCAGCTTTGCATTCCTCAGTTCTCCACTTTTTGATGATTTTCATTCTTCAGTGGAAGATTGGTGCTCAACATATCCTAGTCTAGATGTGCCACTATTCCTTCTTGGTGATCTCATAAGTTCGTCAAAGTATCTCAAAGCTTCATTCGGTTTGTTTATCCTCTCAATGAGTTCTATTTCATATCTCAACTCATTTTTTAGTTGATTATTCTTAGATCTCAGAAATGTGATTTCAATTTCTTTTCTATTTATCTCTTGATTTTTAAATAATAGTTGGTTGACCATGTCCAATTGATTGTTTGTGAGCTTCTACATATCACTAGTCCTTTCATCAATTCTAGTAGCTACCTGTCTCTTATCTTCTTCTACCATTGTCTTGTCTTTCTCAGCTTTCTTCTTCTGATCAATCACCTCACATAGTGTTATTGATTGAGTTTCTTATTCTATCTTCAGAGTTTTGACTTGTTCTTTCAGTGTGTTGTTCTTCTCTAATAGATCTACAATCACTGCATTTGTTTATTTTTAATCACCTTTTTCAAATAGACCTTTATTTTCTTCTTCCTTATATTGAACATCTTTCATCTGAGTTGCCAATTCCTTCCTAGCTTTTAAGGATTTCCTTAATTCTTCTCTAGCTATCTCAAGCTGCTGCAGTGCTAGCTGAATATAAATCTTCTGATTCTCAATGAACTTTCCCAACTTATAAGCCTCCATTTCCAAGATCTTAACTCTCAAGTGGTTAGACTTCTTTTAAGAGAACAATGCTCTGATACCAATTGTTGGAAGTCTAATATGGGAAAGTAGTAACTGAGAGAGGGGGGGGGGGGGGGGGGNGGGGTTGAATCAAATCTATAAAAATTCTTCCAATTCTTAACAAAATTATTCAACCATGTATTCATAAACATAATCTAAAATACTATAACGATCTAACATCTAATCATGAACACATAACACAATGATTTTGGTAACCCAGAACCCTTGAAGGTAAAACTGGGGTGGGGATGACACCCACAAATCTTCACTATTGTAGTAATAAAGTGTGTCTGTTAGGGGTACAAATTTTTTATCACTTTTGATGATCTAATGTATGAGGGGTTTGCCTTGTTAAGAGCTTACTGAATTATACAACCTACCTTTTTAAAGGATTTAAACTTACAACAAAGTAAGCACTCAGTTAAGAGATTTACAAAGGCCTATTATGACCACTTTGTTAAGAGATTTATCCTGATTCACTTGCTAGAATGTATCAGTACTTGATCCTTCAGTCTGCACTACAAATGATGATAAAAAATCTCCTCTTTCCAACTCTTAACTGATCTCTCAATCATATTTATCTCTGTTCTGCTCTTCACTGCTCTGCTCGGTCACTCTGTTTTTTCAATGCTTCAGATATGAAAAATATGGATATACTCATGATGTCTGCTCTTCACATCCACATATAAATATACATATGCTTACACACACACACACATACAAATTAGGGGTTGAAGCATCCCATAAATAGACCATCCAGATCAAGATCAATGATCTAGATCCATCATCTTTTTCTTCTTAGGCATCCCTAATTTTGATTGGTTGCATGGCTTGCATAAGGATCCATGATCATAAAAATAGCACATTTTACTACATTAAGTCTCAGTGCATGATCATTTGATGCTCCATAGAAGTTGGCCAAAATGGTTTACCTTGGTGTTTGTTCCATTCCAAATACATAGTAAAATCGGTTTTACTTGGCATAACCAAACACTGGTGCTCGGTCAATATTCTGTTGCTCAGCATAACTATATGTTGTCACTTGACACTAAATCTTCTATGCAAATTGGAAATCATTCTGCTCGGTATCCATTGAGTACTCAACAACCTCTGACTTTCTCTACAGTAACTACTGGTTGGTCTTGGCCTTAGTGGGATGAATTAGTCGTAGTGATGACTGACCAACCTTCCTTGAATATGATTAAGTGTGGGACACTAATAGACAAAAAAAATTAGAGATCAACACAAACAAGGTTCAAACCTCACATGTTCAATCTCTACCTTGTAAACAATGGAGATTTTCTTACCTTGGTTCTAACACACCAAATTTTTAAAAAGGGAAGACCCTTTGATGAAATTGTGAGGTTTCTTGCCTATAGAGCCAACAACAAGGGTTGAAATCTCACGAGGACACCCTCTATTGTGTCAACAATAGAAATTTTCTTACCTTGGTGTTAAAATGCCAAAATTTTAGCTAAAGACCTCTTTGGAACAAGTAAAATCCTAAAGAAACTCAACAACTTGTATATTGCTCTATTTCCCAAATTTTATGACCCTGTCAACTTATTTGATTTTAGGCCAATTAGCTTATATAATATAGTATATAAGATATTTTCCAAAGCTATTTTGAATGTAATTAAACCCCTACTTAGAAAATTGATCCATGTAAATCAAAAAGGCTTTGGCCTTAGGTGCCAAATTCTAGATGTGGCTATCTCTACACATGAAATTATGCATTTGATGGAAAGGAGCCTCCTCCATGGTATGAATCTCAAACTTAATATTTCCAAATCTTATGATAGGATCAAATGGGACTTCCTATTTCAAGTCTATAGACACCCTAATTTTTCAACCAAATTCAAAGTGGTCAACTCAAGTAAATATCATGGATTAACTAATAAAGTAATTAATTAATTAAATTTGGGAAAAGAGGGATTAATTAAACTATGTAATTGATTTATTCAATTAGTTATATAGTTAATTTTAATTAAATCAAATCCAAGCCATCTAATCCCCCTACATGGAAAATTTTATTAATTTTTTGAATTAATTAATTCCTAAATACTTTCAACAACCACTAAGGGACAAAAATTAATTAGCTAATGAGAAGAGAGAACTGAAAGCACATGGATCACTCCAAGGCTTTTCTATCTTAGCCACTCATTTAGCCTTTTATATCCTCACCACTTATTGTGTCATCTTATCCCCTATTTGAAACACAACTCAACCCCTCTCATCTAATCATGGTTAAATCACTCCACCCCTACCCTTGGGGAAATTCTATAAATATAATGCATTTCTCAATGAAAACTGCCACTTTACATTCACTTCCATTTGCATCATCATTATAACCAATTTGCATATATGTTTAGAGTTATTTTCACTCAATTTAGCATTCTAATAACATAATTAGGATTCAATTCATCATTTTAGCATAATTGTACATCATTTTCACTCTCATTTTATAGGTTGTAACTTTAGGATTTCTCATTTGTAGCTGATAGCATTTATATTGTCTTTCTAATTAGAGAATCATAGGATGTTTATGAGTTTCCTCAATTCAAAGTTCTAATTAGCTTACATCTTTCATGTTTTTGAGTTGAATTGATTGAACTAATATTATGAAGATATTTCTTGATATACAAATGACACCCATCATGGGGCTAGAGCCTCATACTAACATTTTTGATTGATTTTGAGTGAGTTTTGGTTGCATATTTAGCATTTGCAGGCTCAAACTCATCAAAATAGCACCTTTTCAACTTATTTCAACACTCCTACACTGTCTTTCAGTGCAGATACACTGCTTTACAACTCCTATGCAAGATTTGGCAATGCCTATACAATGGAACTTTACAGTTTGTATATTGTGGTCTTTCAACACTTCTGCAACTTATTTTAGTGCTTACACAACTTGTTGCAGTGCTTCTGCATAACTTTGCAGCTCCTCTGCAACTTATTTAAGCACTTTTTACATAAGAACTTGACATTTGCATTTTGTTTTAAAAACTTTTCCTTAAGCTTTTAGTTCCTGTTAACTGTCTTTTAGCACTTGTGCAAGTTATTATAGCATTTCTACAAGTTTTTGTAGCGCTTTTGCAAATTTCTATAGCTCCTATGCACATTTTTGTAGCACCTACGCATTTTGAGCTTTAATTTACAAATCTTTGGTCTAAATTGGTTTAAAATGACTTGCAAATGGAAAACACAGAAAAGTGAAGAAGCTTGTGGTTCAAAATCCTGGTTATTACAAGGAAAAGGAGGTAAAAAGACTTGAAAAATAAAAAAATAAAGTTCATAATGCAAGCATTATTGATGATTTAGGTGATAGTGATATCAAAGCATATAATTGTGTATGGAGAAATCTTCAATCTGTTGGGAACAAGCGTAAACATGCAAACATTAGTGGGTAAGAACATATAAAGATCAAAGCATGGATAAACTTGAAAACAATAAGAAATACTCCCTAACATCAGATTGAGCTAAAACAAGTTGCACCCTATTAAGACTTGTTTGATTTTCTCATAAAAAGGATTGTAGATGTGCTCTCTCTCAAACACAAAATGGATAATCCCCAAGTGATTTTCTTGCTTGATGGTGGATGCAACTACAATGCAAAAGCTAATGGATGGAGGAATAGCTCAAGAAATAGTATGAAGACACTACCCCCAAGCTTTCAAAAATGAAGATTAAGCTAAGATGAGATGCAATGCAAGATTCAAACTAGATTCATTCACCAATTATCCTAATATGTGATATCTAATGGATTTAACAATGAACTAAGATTATGAAGCATGAAAACAACTATAAAATTCTAGAGCTATTCTAGCATGATAACAATGCACAAATGAGAGATGATTTGCAAGGAGAAAGGCCTCCTATTTATATATTTTTGGAGGGAAGGGAAGGGATTGGAAAAGGTGGCATCTGTGTGGCATCCACATAGGATCCACAAAAGGGACACGTAGGCTAGAGGAGAGGTCAATTTAGAGCCTTTAAGGTTTGAGTGGCTCAAGGTTTCTCACACATGTGTGAGAAACCTTAGGGAAATGTGTGGGGGAAAACAAGGTGGTTGTATTTAAGGAAGTTGGTTGGCTTCCTTGGGATGGGTTTCTCACACATGTGTGAGAAATCCATTAGCACTAAAATTTTTAGGAATCACCTTTTAAGTGTGATTAGTGGATGATTAAGTGAGAAGGTAGGTTTAGCAAGTGGGATAGGTAGGAGTAGGGTAGGTTTCTAGGTTGGGTTTAGATTAATATTCAAATTAATCATAGTTTAGAAGAATTAGGAGTGTGAGGGAATTTTAATAAATATAAATTTATTAAAAAGGGGTTTTGTGATACAAATGTATTGAATTGAAATATATTGGGATAGTATTTAAATTACATTTACATACTAGAAAAGGAAAACTATTTAATTAAATTAAATAGTTAGATGAATATAAATAATTTATTGATTATTTATACGAGTTATTAATTTAATTAATTTTTAGACGTCTAAATTTTTCCCCTCTTCAATGCGGCATTGTAGGTGGCATTGCATCAAAAAAAAAAAATTAGTTGCCCCAGAATAAATTAGGTGCCTTAGAGTCATGCCGAAGCAACGGAGGTACGAGGTTGTGTTCCCTCGAGAAAATAATGCAACAAGCAAAAGCGTTGTGAACTTTTCTTGAAAAAGGATGCAAACATGAGAGAAGAGAAGGGACCAAAAGATGGGAGAGGTAGTATCAAAGATATGGTGGGGGGATAGTGAATAAATATAAGCCTTTCTCAAAAGAAAAATGTAATAATACAACTAACGCGACTTGGGGATTAGATTGTGTCAATGTTGGAGAGCACACCCTAGTTTGATATTGCAAGAGGAGGTATGCATCAAGTTTTAGAAAGCATAGATGGCATGGTTCCTTTGCGTGGAATAGAATTTCAGACAAAATAAGTATATTTAGGAACATAGATGTAGATAATGCAGATATGATGGAAACAATGCATTGACACTTATAGGGAGATCGAGCACACCCAAGGAGATTTTAGGGACTTGGTGGGAGTGTACTGGACCCTGCCCCTAGGAAAGCCATGCATTATCATAACTTGTTGGAATAATATAATGGTGTGTACTGAGAGGGGAGGGGTGATCAATACCCTTAAAATTTTTATCACTTCAACCTTTAGTAATCTTTACTTGCATTACTGACCATATTGCTTTTCTACCTTATGCATGTAATATCAAAACATAAATGCAATTGCATATAAACATTCATAGAAACATTCATGAAACTTAGTTACACATGACACAAGAACTGGTAACGCAGAAAACCCTTGTTAGAAGGTAAAAACTATGGTGGGGATGAAACCCACAAATCTTCACTATATGTAGAATGGAAGGTGTCAGTTAAGGCTACAAGTGTGGTCACTTCTGATGATCTTACCCTGTTAGGAGTAATATTTTAGACTTGTTAGTTCTACTCGATTAAGAGATTTTAACAACACTGTTAAGTGTGCACTCGCTTAAGAGATTTACAATAAGACTCTTAAGTCCACCTTCTTAAAGGATTTCTTCTATTTTCTACAGTTATTAGAGAGTAGTAAAAAATACCTATGACCTGATAGTATGCAATCTTGAATTGCTGAATACAGATCATTTAAGTTCACAAGTATATGTATCACCTATTGTGATTGATAATACCTTTGTTACGCTTGGTAGCCTTGAATCTTGTTCTTCATAAGTGAAATCTTTCTTTTGTGTCCTTCTATATAAAACTCTCTATCTGATCCATAGATGTCTTCTGTGGCTAATATCATCATCTTCTTGAATGATTATACATCTATATATACAAAGGTTTTGACCTAATTAGGTTTCATGCTTTACAAGAAAAACTCTATGATCAAAGGTTTATAACTTGACCTTGATCTCCTAGTTTGCATGTTTTCAATCAGTTAGACTGATTAAAACTATTACATATGCTTTACTTGATCCTCAAGAAATGGTTTTATAGCTAAGAACAAAGCTATTTTTAAGACTGAAGTGCTTTAGCTGACGTGTAGTCTCAGATCCAATTTTCTCAGAAATAAAACTATCTTTCGGTAGACTAGTGGTCGGTATACTCTGTACTCTGTTCTTGGTGATGACTGTAAATTGTGCTCTTGGTTTACATTGTAAACTATCTTTCGGTGATAGTGCTTTCAGTGATCTCTGCGCTAAGACATTTTTGGTGACCTCTCCACTTTACTATTTCTGTGACCTCTACACTTTTCTGAATGCTATCACTTGATGATCATGTAACCAATAGTTCAAAAACTATTTTCTTGTATACTAATGAAAACTTATGATCATCAATCTCCTCCTTTGGCATTAGTATCAAAAATTGATATGTGCATTTAACTGATGTGTGCAGTATATACACCAAGTGTTTACCTTGTCAAATGAGTCCCCCTATGTGCATGCCTCAGTACAGTGTATGTACATGATTCCTCCTTTTTGTATTTCCCTTTGACATGTTTTTCCCTTTTGTAAGGTATATACATATACACATTTTCTCCCTTTTTGATGTATACATATATTTTCCCCCTTTTTTGAAATAATGACAAAGGTGTAGTACTTATAGCTTGTCAAGTATGTAGGCATGAGATTTTTGAATGTCAGCCATCTACTTCTCCCATTTCCCCTTGAGGTGCTTGAGGTTCATGTTCGCCAAAGTGATTCTGGTGTGCCTATCATATATACTCTCGGTAACTGATATTTCCGGGGTGGAAATTAATGTCTTTGCCGAAGTCATGTGTTTCAACAACAATGTGAGATTCAGGAGTAACATGGCTTGAAGCTTGGTTACCTGATCTCTAATTTTTCTTTTATCCTTTTACAGCTCAAGTCTCAACCTTTTGGATTCTACAATCTTCTCATAGCGTAATTTGAATGCATTTTCCTCGGTTGTGAGACTTTTTGCACTAGCTTTAATATCTTCATCTATTTTAGCTATCTTTTCACTATGCTCGATAGTGAAATTCTCTAGTGTGCACAAATTTTGAACTAAGTTGACTACTTCCGATAGTATTGGTTCCAATGTAGTAACTAGCTCATAAAGTTTTACCTTGTTTTCTGCCACTTCTTGGTTGATCTTCTCTGTGATCTTGTATTGACACTTTTCTACTGCACGTTCTTCAATCAGCTTGTTAGCTTCCACATTCTGTGATGTAGTGGCTTTGGTGAGAGCTACTAATTGATCAAGTATTGGTGCATTTTGATCAATTTGAGTGCCAGGTACTATCTATAATAATATTTCCTTTGTATTATTTAGGACTTGTGAATTTTTGTGCTCCTTTTTGAGCTTGTCTTGTATTGCCTTCCTTTTGAAAAGTTCTCCATACTTGGTCAGTCACTCGAGATCCAGTGTTATAGGATCATAGTCGGGTATGTCAATAATTTCTTCAAGTTTGACCAGTGCTTTTCTCTTCTTTTTCTTATTTGAAATAGTACTGGAAGCAGGGGAATGAAGGACTATAGAAAGTTCCTTTTGTGTCTCTTTTGATTTGGGTGATTGTGTGGGAGGTGTGATGCCTTTGGTATGTTGCTCGGTATGAACTTGTTGGTGGGTAGTAGACATATCTACATCAACCTTTTCTTTATCTATATCCTTGTCTTCTTTGGTGTTCTTTTCAGTGGAATCACTTTTTTTCTCCTCTCTACTTGCATATTTCTTCTCCTTGTTTGTATCCTTTTTCTCCCCATGGTCATCACTTGTGTCCATTGGTATGTTTGCATTAGGCTCAAGTATCTTTTCCTTCTCTTCAGTAATTATAATGATAGCTTGTATCAATAAAGACATGTGACCCAGTAAATTTTATAGTGCAACATCCATTGTATCCTTTTCCTTTGCTTTCTTGGTGGCATCATTTACATCTTCATCATTCTTGGGATCATCATTAGAATCAATATGAGTTATATCTTTGATTGTGATTTCTGGTGTTTCCCCTAATGATTGTAATATCTAAGGCACATCATCCATGGCCTTATTGGCCTCTATTATCAAATCAACTGGATTGACATCCTCAGTGTCATTGATGAAGATATATTCTAGGCCTGGTGTGGTCTCCTTCTCTTCATAGTGAGGTGTTTTGGTAAGAGCCAGTACCTGCTTGGGGGCATTAAATATTTCATTCCAAATCTCATTGATTTATTTGTCAAGGTCTTCTAATCTACCCTCTAGTAATTTGTATGCTCTCATATTTGCTGAAAATTTCTTTGCATGCTCATTTATTGTTGAATCAATTTCTTCAACTGTTGACTTGGGTGGCATGAGTGTAACTAGAGATCTTTCCCTTATCTATTTTTCTATGTGCAAGACATATGTCCATCTTTCCACCAGTGGCTCTTTCTGGGAACAAAACATGTACTATGAACATGAAAGAGAGCCAAATTATATTTTGGAGGAAGAATCTTACATGTCCTCTTTGGATGCATTATTCATTTTGGAAAGATATAAAAGGTGAACCTACACTAGATTTTTTCATGAGAATGATAAAGATATATCAGGAAATACCATCAGATATCAGGCCTCTAGGAAGGGAATTAATAGATAAACTTTGTGAGTTAGGAATCTACCATGATTCTCAACTATTAGTTTTTCTTGAGAAAATATGTGAGGTATTGAGGGAAGAAAAGAATGATGACATAAAGGAAGAAAATTTGGGTTAGGTTGAAGAAGAATATGTACATGATGAGTTGTGTATGGAATCAGGTACCAATGACCATGATGATGAGGAAGAAGATCTGCTTAGTACAGAAGAAATCTCATATTTACTAGACATGGAATATCAAAAACATGTTGAGAAGAGTAGTCAAATTTTTTTCTCAATGCACCATGATAAGCAAGTTGATGGATCAATACATACTCAGGGAGTACTAGATGAAGAAGATGATAAATTTCAAGAATCAAATGATGGAGATGAAATAGACCAACATACAACATATGAACACAAAGAAGTTTCAGATGTAAGCTCTCATGGAGATATGCTCGAATTCTCTATATATTTGAATCCATTATTTGAAGAATATTTTTTGTGCAATCAAGTCCATCAACATCATGATAAAGAAAGTGAGACTAGAGATCATTTTGAAGATGATGAAACTAGAAATATATATGGGGAAGTGTATTCAGAAAGTAAGACATGCATTATTTCATCCTATGAGCAGAAGTTGTATCAAACATGTGAAGATGAGATGGAATCAAACAAACATAATGAGGAGAATGTGTTGAAGATTAGTTCTAAAAATTATTTGAGTATCCTATCTGATCAAATTCTTGATAAGAAGGAAGTTCCTGAATGCGAGTTATCTCCAAATTCTTTTTTTGAAAAGAAACAACATCTTGAGTATAGGGAATATTGTGTACGTAAAGGCATCCAAGCAGAAGATCTTAATCTAGTTACTTGTAGGGTTGATCAAATGCATGGGGATCTTCTATTTAGCAAGGACTACAGTGCACCTGCTAAATTTTCTAAAGGTAAACAAAAGTCAAAGTGTGTTAATAAAGAAATGAATGTTGTCCATGAGAGTGGTGGCATCGTATTCAGGAGATCCAAAGTATTACATGGTCAAAATTATGTTTCCGATAGAGGAAAGAAGCATTGTTCACTTTTTGGGGGCACGGGGCCACCCAATTGAATGTTCCTATGAAATTTCTTCATGAGCCTTTTGGTATAAAGATAAATTTCAAATATTAGAACCAAATTACTTTGCATTAGATTAAGTGTGGATACTTGGTCTGCTTCTCCAGAGATAGCTGGAATCTTGCTGTGCTCACAGGGAGCATACGTCCCCAGAAAGAGCCACTGGTGGTACCCTAATTTTTGATAATTTAGAAGTCCCAATCCATTATCAAGAAGCATATTTCTCCATACTAAAAAATATCAAAGGAAGGAAACTTTATGACAGAGAAATAGAACTAACGAATCGAAGCCTTCAGAAAATGCTGGAATTTATACCTGCTACAAAGATGATTTTGACAGAGGATAAAGATGGTCAAATTTTAAAAATATAAAAATGACCCAGTTCGGGAGATCACATTTTCTATCTCCAATAGAAATATTAGCTTTTCACGAGGTGTTTTGGATTTTTGACCAAAGCCAAATCCGAAAGTTAGGTAGTTATTTTTTAGTTAGTTTATTGTTTTTCCAAAATAATTTGTAATGAGAGTTGTGTCTTTTCACCCTAAAGAGGTGTGAAACCCACTCAAACACATATATATACATAATGTAAAATGTAAAGAGAGATGATACAATAATACAATTTCACATATTTGGATAGTTTTGGATCAACAACTATAACTGTTAACATATTGTTTGTTCGTGTTTAACTATGCATATATTATATATATGTATATATATATAATATTAATAATAATTATTAATATATATATTTCTTTGATAAATATATATTGGAACAAACTCATATATATATATATATATTAGTTATTAATAAATGATATGTATAATGAACAGTCACTTCATTTAGTATCAACAACCACATCTCTCTATAATGAATAGTCACAACTATTCATTATAGATTCTATATATAAATGCAAATATATTTTTGTAGAATCAATCAATAAAAAAGGCAATTGTATTCTACTGCATACATTCAGTTTACATCTCATCTCTTTATCTATAATTCCTTAACATGGTATCAGAGCAAAGCCTGGGAGTTGATAGTTGAGGAAAAATTGATTTGAAGATATCTTATCTTATTATAGTCAGATCACTATATAACGACCATAATTGTAGGAGACATATCATTGGTGATATTATTGACCACAGAAAACAATATTATTATCATGATTAATATCGATTGCTGAAGACAGTATAGTTATTATGGGATCATCACAAAGTGGAAAGAAGCATATGCCAAGGAGGGAAGAGGCGACGCTAAAGAGCTCAAGGGACAACACACCACCCTGCATAGAATTGACACGGGTCTGCTCTACTATGTACAGGAGATGTAATTTCTTATTCACAGTATAATCAATAAAAGGGCATGATTTACTATATACTGCATGGACCAGCAAGGAGAGACGTAACTCAAACTGGTGTTGACACTTCAACATTCACCATACCATCACCTAGGGGTCCAACATGGTATATTGATAAGGAAAATGTAAGCGTATCTTTTCCTTACTATTTTTTTAATTATTAATTGCAAATCCATAGTTTCTAGGAACATAAGAGGATGCATAGAATTTATTAGTGCCTCATGGGAATGTTCAGGTAAATCCATCCCATTAAGATATCCAGATATACATATGCATCATATATATATATATATATATATATATAAAGCATGCATTATATAAATTCATGTTTATATTAACATAAACAATTAGAATATATAATACAATTACATTATGGATGTATAGCAATTAAATATAATGACTTTAATGGAAGAGGTGAATTAAGTAGGTAAGAGGGAATAAGGCTGGTCTCCAAACTACGTAGGATATGTATACCTAGGGTTTGGACTTATCGAGTCAAAGAGCCCCACTGCAAGGGTACTAGAGTTAGGGGTGGATGTGTTAGGGATGACAAGCACCTACTGGAGTTACTGTCAAGGGGAATTCTTGGAATGTGATCAAGGTTCTGCCTAAGGGCTCCTTTGGGTCTTCTTGGCCCTTTCCGCTAACCATCCTAAACTTCATATTAGGTCACTTAATAATGAACCAATAAACATACTGGAATGATTACATTTATTTAGTTTGTCTAGATAAAGACACATACTCAGCAATATTAGTTTGTCTAGTTTCATATACTATGCGATTCATGAACACTGACAAAATATATAGGGGTGGCGAGAAAGAAAACAAAGACAATGATAACAAGCATAAATAACAATTAAGGAGAAGACAAAATCGAGATGAATTCTCCAATGATCAAGAAAATATAAAAGAATCAAAATAAAGTTTTATTGAAATTCAAACAATTTAAAGCCTTAGTGGAAAATCAAACTGGCAAGAAAATAAAGATTCTAAGGTCAGATAATGGAGGAGAGTACACTTCTGATAGTTTTAAAGAATTCTGCAAATCTGTTGGGATTCAAATAGGGAAATTCAAATATATATCTTCCTAACTACTACAGAATCTTCCTTTCACTCATTTACAAGACTCATAGGCATATAAACACATTTTCTATTGAGATAGTGCTATTAGATTTGAGACATACGAATGTGAAAGAAGAAAATTGGTACAATCCTCTTATAATAGCAGATTGATTTAATTGGTCGACAAATCTATGATATAACTATTCGATGGGGAAATATCAACATTTCCAGTTTAATATTGACTAAAAAATATTCTTGGATTCCATATCACGTAATCAGGTGGATTTCGATGCAGCATTTGTGTTCTATAGAGTTGGTCATCAATTGCAAGACAATGTTGTGAATCACTGAACAACTTAGCACATAAGAAGTGAGTAGTCAAGTATTCAATATACATTGTCAAAGTTGGAGACTTTGAGATTGGGGTTGTGAGGCACTCAGAACTAAATCCTCTAGGTTTTGACATCTATGGCTATTCCTGTGAAATTAACAAATTGAGATTCACCAGTGAAAAGTGTGAGCACTAAAGAATATATATAAGTTTTCCATATTTGATATGATGTAGAATTGTTCAAGAGTGGGAATTTTACATTTTGCAGGGAATAATAATCAATGTTGCATTCTCATTTGAACCATCCTTAGAGGGGAGATGTCAGACTAAAGAGGCACTATCAGAGTTAAATTTTGAACCATCCTTAGTGGGGAGATGATTCAAAGGGGAGATG